>WNGS01000107.1:0-12865 GCA_020271785.1 Procambarus virginalis | reverse complement strand
TGTACAACAGTCACCTACACTGTGTACAACAGTCACCTACACTGTGTACAACGGTCACCTACAATGTGTACAACAGTCACCTACTCTGTGTACAACAGTCACCTACACTGTACAACAGTCACTACACTGTACAACAGTCACCAAACAGTACAACAGTCACCTACTGGTACAACAGTCACCTACACTGTGTACAACGCGTCAACTACACTGTACAACAGTCACTTACTTGGTACAACAGTCACCAACACTGTGTACAACAGTCACCTACACTGTGTACAACAGTCATCTACACTGTACAACAATCACTACATTGTGTGAACAATCACATACACTGTACAACATCACCTACACTGTACAACGGTCACCTACACTGTGTACAACAGTCACCTACACTGTACAACAGTCACCTACCTGTGTACAACGGTCACCTACACTGTGTACAACAGTCACCTTCACTGTGTACAACAGTCACCTACACTGTGTACAACAGTCACTACACTGTGTACAACAGTCACCTACACTGTGTACAATAGTCACCTACACGTAAAACAGTCACCTACACTGTACAACAGTCACCTACACTGTACAACAGTCACCTACACTGTACAACGTCACCAACACGTACAACAGTCACAACACTGTACAACAGTCACCAACACTGTACAACAGTCACCTACACTGTACAACAGTCACCAACACTGTACAACAGTACCACACTGTACAACAGTCACAACACTGTACAACAGTCACCTACACTGTAAACAGTCACCAACACTGTACAACAGTCACCTACACTGTGACAACAGTCACCTACACTGTGTACAAACGGTCACCTACAATGTGTACAACAGTCACCTACTCTGTGTACAACAGTCACCTACACTGTACAACAGTCACCTACACTGTACAACAGTCACCTAAACAGTACAAACAGTCACCTACACTGTGTACAACAGTCACCTACACTGTGTACAACGGTCACCTACACTGTCAACAGTCACCTACTCTGTGTACAACAGTCACCTACACTGTACAACAGTCACCTACACTGTACAACAGTCACCTAAACAGTACAACAGTCACCTAAACTGTGTACAAACGGTACATACACTGTGTACAACAGTCACCTAAACTGTAAAACAGTCACCTACACTGTACAACAGTCACCTAAACAGTACAACAGTCACCTAAACTGTGTACAACGGTCACCTACACTGGGTACAACAGTCACCTACACTGTACAACAGTCACTACACTGGTACAACAGTCACCTACACTGTACAACAGTTACTACACTGTACAACAGTCACCTACACTGTACAACAGTCACCTACACTGTGTACAACAGTCACCTACACTGTACAACAGCACCTACACTGTACAACAGTCACCTACACTGTGTACAACAGTCAACTACACTGTGCAACAGTCACCTACACTGTGTACAACAGTCACCTACACTGTGTACAACAGTCACCTACACTGTGTACAACAGTCACCTACACTGGACAACAGTCAATACACTGTCAAACAGTCACCTACACTGTACAACAGTCACCAACACTGTACAACAGTCACCTACACTGTGTACAACAGTCACCTACACTGTACAACAGTCACCACACTGTGTACAACAGTCACCTACACTGTTACAACAGTCACCAACACTGTACAACGGTAACCTACACTGTGTACAACGGTCACCTACACTGTACAAAAGTCACCTACACTGTGTACAACAGTCATCTACACGGTACAACGGTCACCTACACTGTATACAACAGTCACCTACACTGTACAAACGGTCACCTACACTGTGTACAACAGTCACATACACTGTACAACGGTCACCTACATGTACACAGTCACCTACACTGTACAAACAGTCACCTACACTGTGTACAACAGTCAACCTACACTGTGTACAACAGTCCACCAACACTGTACAACGGTAACTACTGTGTACAACGGTCACCTACACTGTAAAACATTCACCTACACTGTACAACAGTCACCTACACTGTGTACAACGTCACCTACACTGTACAAAAGTCACCTACACTGTACAACAGTCACCAACACTGTGTACAACGGTCACCTACACTGTACAACAGTCACCTACACTGTACAACAGTCACCAACACTGTACAACAGTCACCTACACTGTGTACAACAGTCACCTACACTGTACAACAGTCACCTACACTGTGTACAACAGTCACCTACACTGTGTACAACAGTCACCAACACTGTACAACGGTAACCTACACTGTGTACAACGGTCACCTACACTGTAAAACATTCACCTACACTGTACAACAGTCACCTACACTGTGTACAACGGTCACCTACACTGTACAAAAGTCACCTACACTGTGTACAACAGTCATCTACACTGTACAACGGTCACCTACACTGTATACAACAGTCACCTACACTGTACAACGGTCACCTACACTGTGTACAACAGTCACCTACACTGTACAACGGTCACCTAACTGTTGCAACAGTCACTACACTGTACAACAGTCACCTACACTGTACAACAGTCACCTACACTGTACAACAGTCACCTACACAGTACAACTGTCACCTACACTGTGTACAACAGTCACCTACACTGTACAACAGTCACCTACACTGTACAACAGTCACCTACACTGTGTACAACAGTCACCTACACTGTACAACAGTCACCTACACTGTGTACAACAGTCACCTACACTGTGTACAACAGTCACCTACACTGTACAACAGTCACCTACACTGGTACAACAGTCACCTACACTGTACAAACAGTCAGACACTGTACAAACAGTCACCTACACTGTGTACAACAGTCACCTACACTACAACAGTCACTACACGTACAACAGTCACCTACACTGTGTACAACAGTCACCTACACTGTACAACGGTCACCTACACTGTGTACAACAGTCACCTACACTGTACAACAGTCACCTACACTGTACAACAGTCACCAACATGTACAACAGTCACCTACACTGTACAACAGTCACCTACAGTACAACAGTCACCTACACTGTGTACAACAGTCACCTACACTGTACAACAGTCACCTACACTGTAAACAGTCACCAACACTGTGTACAACAGTCACTACTGTGTACAACGGTCACCTACAATGTGTACAACAGTCACCTACATGTGTACAACAGTCACCTACACTGTGTACAACAGTCACCTACACTGTGTACAACAGTCACTACAATGTGTACAACAGTCACCTACACTGTGTACAACAGTCACCTACACTGTACAACAGTCACCTACACTGTACAACAGTCACCTACACTGTACAACAGTCACCTACACTGTGTACAACAGTCACCTACACTGTACAACAGTCACCAACACTGTACAACAGTCACCTACACTGTGTACAACAGTCACCTACACTGTACAACGGTCACCTACACTGGTACAACAGTCACCTACACTGTGTACAACAGTCACCTACACTGTTACAACAGTCACCTACACTGTACAACAGTCACCTACACTGTACAACAGTCACCTACACTGTGTACAACAGTCACCTACACTGTGTACAACAGTCACCTACACTGTACAACAGTCACCTACACTGTGTACAACAGTCACCTACACTGTACAACAGTCACCTACACTGTACAACAGTCACCTAACAGTACAACAGTCACCTACACTGTACAACAGTCACCTACACTGTACAACAGTCAACTAAACTGTGTACAACAGTCACCTACACTGTGTACAACAGTCACCTACACTGTACAACAGTCACCTACACTGTGTACAACAGTCACCTACACTGTACAACAGTCACCAACACTGTACAACAGTCACCTACACTGTACAACAGTCACCTACCACACTGTACAACAGTCACCTACACTGTACAACAGTCACCTACACTGTGTACAACAGTCACCTACACTGTACAACAGTCACCTACACTGTGTACAACAGTCACCTACACTGTGTACACAGTCACCACACTGTACAACAGTCACCTACACTGTGTACAACAGTCACCTACACTGTACAACAGTCACCTACACTGTACAACAGTCACCTACACTGTGTACAACAGTCACCTACACTGTACAACAGTCACCTACACTGTACAACAGTCACCTACAAGTGTACAACAGTCACCTACACTGTGTACAACAGTCACCTACACTGGTACAACAGTCACCTACACTGTGTACAACAGTCACCTACACTGTGTACAACAGTCACTACACTGTACAACAGTCACCTACACTGTACAACAGTCACCTACACTGTACAACAGTCACCTACACTGTACAACAGTCACCAACACTGTACAACAGTCACCTACACTGTACAACAGTCACCTACACTGTACAACAGTCACCTACACTGTACAACAGTCACCAACTGTGTACAACAGTCCAAACACTGTACAACAGTCACCTACACTGTGTACAACAGTCACCTACACTGTACAACAGTCACCTACACTGTACAACAGTCACCTACACTGTGTACAACAGTCACCTACACTGTGTACAACAGTCACCTACAATGTACAACAGTCACCTACACTGTGTTACAACAGTCACCTACACTGTACAACAGTCACCTACACTGTAAAACAGTCACCTAAACTGTACAACAGTCACCTACACTGTGTACAACAGTCACCTACACTGTACAACAGTCACCTACACTGTACAACAGTCACCTACACTGTGTACAACAGTCACCTACACTGTACAACAGTCACCACACTGTACAACAGTCACCTACACTGTACAACAGTCACCTAACACTGTGTACAAACGGTCACCTACACTGTGTACAACGGTCACCTACACTGTAAAACAGTCACCTACACTGTGTACAACAGTCACCTACACTGTACAACAGTCACCACACTGTACAACAGTCACCTACACTGTACAACAGTCACCTACACTGTACAACAGTCACCTACACTGTACAACAGTCACCAACACTGTACAACAGTCACCTACACTGTGTACAACAGTCACCTACACTGTACAACAGTCAATACACTGTGTACAACAGTCACCTACACTGTGTACAACAGTCACCTACACTGTACAACGGTAACCTACACTGTGTACAACGGTCACCTACACTGTAAAACTTCACCTACACTGTACAACAGTCACCTACACTGTGTACAACAGTCACCTACACTGTACAAAAGTCACCTACACTGTGTACAACAGTCCATCTACACTGTACAACGGTCACCTACACTGTATACAACAGTCACTACACTGTACAACGGTCACCTACACTGTGTACAACAGTCACCTACACTGTACACAACGGTACAGCCAAGTAGGTGACCGTTGTACAGTGTAGGTGACTGTTGTACACAGTGTAGGTGACCGTGTACAGTGTAGGTGACTGTTGTATACAGTGTAGGTGACCGTGTACAGTGTAGGTGACTGTTGTACACAGTGTAGGTGACTGTTGTACAGTGTAGGTGACCGTTGTACACAGTGTAGGTGACTGTTGTACAGTGTAGGTGACTGTTTTACAGTGTAGGTGACGTTGTACACGTGTAGGTGACCGTTGTACAGTGTGGTGACTGTTGTACACAGTGTAGGTGAATTGTACACAGTGTAGGTGACTGTTGTACAGTGTAGGTGACTGTTGTACACAGTGTAGGTGACTGTTGTACAGTGTTGGTGACTGTTGTACAGTGTAGGTGACTGTTGTACAGTGTAGGTGACTGTTGTACAGTGTAGGTGACTGTTGTACAGTGTTGGTGACTGTTGTACAGTGTAGGTGACTGTTGTACACAGTGTAGGTGACTGTTGTACAGTGTAGGTGACTGTTGTACACAGTGTAGGTGACTGTTGTACACGTTGGTGACTGTTGTACAGTGTAGGTGACTGTTGTACAGTGTAGGTGACTGTTGTACAGTGTAGGTGACTGTTGTACAGAGTGTAGGTGACTGTTTGTACAGTGTAGGTGACGTTGTACACAGTGTAGGTGACTGTTGTACACAGTGTAGGTGACTGTTGTACAGTGTAGGTGACTGTTGTACAGTGTAGGTGACTGTTGTACAGTGTAGGTGACTGTTGTACAGTGTAGGTGACTGTTGTACACAGTGTAGGTGACTGTTGTACACAGTGTAGGTGACTGTTGTACACAGTGTAGGTGACTGTTGTACAGTGTAGGTGACTGTTGTACAGTGTAGGTGACTGTTGTACAGTGTAGGTGACTGTTGTACAGTGTAGGTGACTGTTGTACAGTGTAGGTGACTGTTGTACAGTGTAGGTGACTGTTGTACAGTGTAGGTGACTGTTGTACAGTGTAGGTGACTGTTGTACAGTGTAGGTGACTGTTGTACAGTGTAGGTGACTGTTGTACAGTGTAGGTGACTGTTGTACAGTGTAGGTGACTGTTGTACACAGTGTAGGTGACTGTTGTACACAGTGTAGGTGACTGTTGTACACAGTGTAGGTGACTGTTGTACACAGTGTAGGTGACTGTTGTACAGTGTAGGTGACTGTTGTACACAGTGTAGGTGACTGTTGTACAGTGTAGGTGACTGTTGTACACAGTGTAGGTGACTGTTGTACACAGTGTAGGTGACTGTTGTACAGTGTAGGTGACTGTTGTACACAGTGTAGGTGACTGTTGTACAGTGTAGGTGACTGTTGTACAGTGTAGGTGACTGTTGTACAGTGTAGGTGACTGTTGTACAGTGTAGGTGACTGTTGTACAGTGTAGGTGACTGTTGTACACAGTGTAGGTGACTGTTGTACACAGTGTAGGTGACTGTTGTACAGTGTAGGTGACTGTTGTACAGTGTAGGTGACTGTTGTACACAGTGTAGGTGACTGTTGTACAGTGTAGGTGACTGTTGTACAGTGTAGGTGACTGTTGTACAGTGTAGGTGACTGTTGTACACAGTGTAGGTGACTGTTGTACAGTGTAGGTGACTGTTGTACACAGTGTAGGTGACTGTTGTACAGTGTAGGTGACTGTTGTACAGTGTAGGTGACTGTTGTACAGTGTAGGTGACTGTTGTACAGTGTAGGTGACTGTTGTACACAGTGTAGGTGACTGTTGTACAGTGTAGGTGACTGTTGTACAGTGTAGGTGACTGTTGTACACAGTGTAGGTGACTGTTGTACAGTGTAGGTGACTGTTGTACAGTGTAGGTGACTGTTGTACAGTGTAGGTGACTGTTGTACAGTGTAGGTGACTGTTGTACAGTGTAGGTGACTGTTGTACAGTGTAGGTGACTGTTGTACAGTGTAGGTGACTGTTGTACAGTGTAGGTGACTGTTGTACAGTGTAGGTGACTGTTGTACAGTGTAGGTGACTGTTGTACAGTGTAGGTGACTGTTGTACAGTGTAGGTGACTGTTGTACAGTGTAGGTGACTGTTGTACACAGTGTAGGTGACTGTTGTACACAGTGTAGGTGACTGTTGTACACAGTGTAGGTGACTGTTGTACACAGTGTAGGTGACTGTTGTACACAGTGTAGGTGACTGTTGTACACAGTGTAGGTGACTGTTGTACACAGTGTAGGTGACTGTTGTACACAGTGTAGGTGACTGTTGTACAGTGTAGGTGACTGTTGTACAGTGTAGGTGACTGTTGTACACAGTGTAGGTGACTGTTGTACAGTGTAGGTGACTGTTGTACAGTGTAGGTGACTGTTGTACAGTGTAGGTGACTGTTGTACAGTGTAGGTGACTGTTGTACACAGTGTAGGTGACTGTTGTACAGTGTAGGTGACTGTTGTACAGTGTAGGTGACTGTTGTACAGTGTAGGTGACTGTTGTACAGTGTAGGTGACTGTTGTACAGTGTAGGTGACTGTTGTACACAGTGTAGGTGACTGTTGTACAGTGTAGGTGACTGTTGTACAGTGTAGGTGACTGTTGTACACAGTGTAGGTGACTGTTGTACAGTGTAGGTGACTGTTGTACACAGTGTAGGTGACTGTTGTACACAGTGTAGGTGACTGTTGTACAGTGTAGGTGACTGTTGTACAGTGTAGGTGACTGTTGTACACATGTAGGTGACTGTTGTACAGTGTAGGTGACTGTTGTACACAGTGTAGGTGACTGTTGTACAGTGTAGGTGACTGTTGTACAGTGTAGGTGACTGTTGTACAGTGTAGGTGACTGTTGTACAGTGTAGGTGACTGTTGTACAGTGTAGGTGACTGTTGTACAGTGTAGGTGACTGTTGTACACAGTGTAGGTGACTGTTGTACACAGTGTAGGTGACTGTTGTACAGTGTAGGTGACTGTTGTACAGTGTAGGTGACTGTTGTACACAGTGTAGGTGACTGTTGTACAGTGTAGGTGACTGTTGTACAGTGTAGGTGACTGTTGTACAGTGTAGGTGACTGTTGTACACAGTGTAGGTGACTGTTGTACACAGTGTAGGTGACTGTTGTACACAGTGTAGGTGACTGTTGTACACAGTGTAGGTGACTGTTGTACACAGTGTAGGTGACTGTTGTACAGTGTAGGTGACTGTTGTACACAGTGTAGGTGACTGTTGTACACAGTGTAGGTGACTGTTGTACAGTGTAGGTGACTGTTGTACAGTGTAGGTGACTGTTGTACACAGTGTAGGTGACTGTTGTAGTGTAGGTGACTGTTGTACAGTGTAGGTGACTGTTGTACAGTGTAGGTGACTGTTGTACAGTGTAGGTGACTGTTGTACAGTGTAGGTGACTGTTGTACACAGTGTAGGTGACTGTTGTACAGTGTAGGTGACTGTTGTACACAGTGTAGGTGACTGTTGTACAGTGTAGGTGACTGTTGTAGTGTAGGTGACTGTTGTACACAGTGTAGGTGACTGTTGTACAGTGTAGGTGACTGTTGTACAGTGTAGGTGACTGTTGTACACAGTGTAGGTGACTGTTGTACAGTGTAGGTGACTGTTGTACACAGTGTAGGTGACTGTTGTACACAGTGTAGGTGACTGTTGTACAGTGTAGGTGACTGTTGTACACAGTGTAGGTGACTGTTGTACACAGTGTAGGTGACTGTTGTACAGTGTAGGTGACTGTTGTACACAGTGTAGGTGACTGTTGTACAGTGTAGGTGACTGTTGTACAGTGTAGGTGACTGTTGTACAGTGTAGGTGACTGTTGTACAGTGTAGGTGACTGTTGTACAGTGTAGGTGACTGTTGTACAGTGTAGGTGACTGTTGTACACAGTGTAGGTGACTGTTGTACAGTGTAGGTGACTGTTGTACAGTGTAGGTGACTGTTGTACAGTGTAGGTGACTGTTGTACACAGTGTAGGTGACTGTTGTACAGTGTAGGTGACTGTTGTACACAGTGTAGGTGACTGTTGTACAGTGTAGGTGACTGTTGTACAGTGTAGGTGACTGTTGTACAGTGTAGGTGACTGTTGTACAGTGTAGGTGACTGTTGTACACAGTGTAGGTGACTGTTGTACACAGTGTAGGTGACTGTTGTACAGTGTAGGTGACTGTTGTACACAGTGTAGGTGACTGTTGTACAGTGTAGGTGACTGTTGTACAGTGTAGGTGACTGTTGTACAGTGTAGGTGACTGTTGTACAGTGTAGGTGACTGTTGTACAGTGTAGGTGACTGTTGTACAGTGTAGGTGACTGTTGTACACAGTGTAGGTGACTGTTGTACAGTGTAGGTGACTGTTGTACAGTGTAGGTGACTGTTGTACACAGTGTAGGTGACTGTTGTACAGTGTAGGTGACTGTTGTACACAGTGTAGGTGACTGTTGTACAGTGTAGGTGACTGTTGTACAGTGTAGGTGACTGTTGTACAGTGTAGGTGACTGTTGTACAGTGTAGGTGACTGTTGTACACAGTGTAGGTGACTGTTGTACAGTGTAGGTGACTGTTGTACACAGTGTAGGTGACTGTTGTACAGTGTAGGTGACTGTTGTACACAGTGTAGGTGACTGTTGTACAGTGTAGGTGACTGTTGTACACAGTGTAGGTGACTGTTGTACAGTGTAGGTGACTGTTGTACAGTGTAGGTGACTGTTGTACACAGTGTAGGTGACTGTTGTACAGTGTAGGTGACTGTTGTACACAGTGTAGGTGACTGTTGTACAGTGTAGGTGACTGTTGTACAGTGTAGGTGACTGTTGTACAGTGTAGGTGACTGTTGTACAGTGTAGGTGACTGTTGTACACAGTGTAGGTGACTGTTGTACACAGTGTAGGTGACTGTTGTACACAGTGTAGGTGACTGTTGTACAGTGTAGGTGACTGTTGTACACAGTGTAGGTGACTGTTGTACAGTGTAGGTGACTGTTGTACAGTGTAGGTGACTGTTGTACACAGTGTAGGTGACTGTTGTACAGTGTAGGTGACTGTTGTACAGTGTAGGTGACTGTTGTACAGTGTAGGTGACTGTTGTACACAGTGTAGGTGACTGTTGTACAGTGTAGGTGACTGTTGTACACAGTGTAGGTGACTGTTGTACACAGTGTAGGTGACTGTTGTACAGTGTAGGTGACTGTTGTACAGTGTAGGTGACTGTTGTACAGTGTAGGTGACTGTTGTACACAGTGTAGGTGACTGTTGTACACAGTGTAGGTGACTGTTGTACAGTGTAGGTGACTGTTGTACAGTGTAGGTGACTGTTGTACAGTGTAGGTGACTGTTGTACACAGTGTAGGTGACTGTTGTACAGTGTAGGTGACTGTTGTACACAGTGTAGGTGACTGTTGTACACAGTGTAGGTGACTGTTGTACAGTGTAGGTGACTGTTGTACAGTGTAGGTGACTGTTGTACAGTGTAGGTGACTGTTGTACACAGTGTAGGTGACTGTTGTACAGTGTAGGTGACTGTTGTACAGTGTAGGTGACTGTTGTACACAGTGTAGGTGACTGTTGTACAGTGTAGGTGACTGTTGTACACAGTGTAGGTGACTGTTGTACAGTGTAGGTGACTGTTGTACAGTGTAGGTGACTGTTGTACAGTGTAGGTGACTGTTGTACAGTGTAGGTGACTGTTGTACAGTGTAGGTGACTGTTGTACAGTGTAGGTGACTGTTGTACAGTGTAGGTGACTGTTGTACACAGTGTAGGTGACTGTTGTACAGTGTAGGTGACTGTTGTACAGTGTAGGTGACTGTTGTACAGTGTAGGTGACTGTTGTACACAGTGTAGGTGACTGTTGTACACAGTGTAGGTGACTGTTGTACACAGTGTAGGTGACTGTTGTACACAGTGTAGGTGACTGTTGTACACAGTGTAGGTGACTGTTGTACACAGTGTAGGTGACTGTTGTACAGTGTAGGTGACTGTTGTACACAGTGTAGGTGACTGTTGTACAGTGTAGGTGACTGTTGTACAGTGTAGGTGACTGTTGTACACAGTGTAGGTGACTGTTGTACAGTGTAGGTGACTGTTGTACACAGTGTAGGTGACTGTTGTACACAGTGTAGGTGACTGTTGTACAGTGTAGGTGACTGTTGTACACAGTGTAGGTGACTGTTGTACAGTGTAGGTGACTGTTGTACAGTGTAGGTGACTGTTGTACACAGTGTAGGTGACTGTTGTACACAGTGTAGGTGACTGTTGTACAGTGTAGGTGACTGTTGTACAGTGTAGGTGACTGTTGTACAGTGTAGGTGACTGTTGTACACAGTGTAGGTGACTGTTGTACACAGTGTAGGTGACTGTTGTACACAGTGTAGGTGACTGTTGTACAGTGTAGGTGACTGTTGTACACAGTGTAGGTGACTGTTGTACAGTGTAGGTGACTGTTGTACACAGTGTAGGTGACTGTTGTACAGTGTAGGTGACTGTTGTACAGTGTAGGTGACTGTTGTACAGTGTAGGTGACTGTGTACAGTGTAGGTGACTGTTGTACACAGTGTAGGTGACTGTTGTACACAGTGTAGGTGACTGTTGTACAGTGTAGGTGACTGTTGTACACAGTGTAGGTGACTGTTGTACACAGTGTAGGTGACTGTTGTACACAGTGTAGGTGACTGTTGTACACAGTGTAGGTGACTGTTGTACACAGTGTAGGTGACTGTTGTACAGTGTAGGTGACTGTTGTACAGTGTAGGTGACTGTTGTACACAGTGTAGGTGACTGTTGTACAGTGTAGGTGACTGTTGTACAGTGTAGGTGACTGTTGTACAGTGTAGGTGACTGTTGTACAGTGTAGGTGACTGTTGTACAGTGTAGGTGACTGTTGTACACAGTGTAGGTGACTGTTGTACAGTGTAGGTGACTGTTGTACACAGTGTAGGTGACTGTTGTACAGTGTAGGTGACTGTTGTACAGTGTAGGTGACTGTTGTACAGTGTAGGTGACTGTTGTACAGTGTAGGTGACTGTTGTACAGTGTAGGTGACTGTTGTACACAGTGTAGGTGACTGTTGTACAGTGTAGGTGACTGTTGTACAGTGTAGGTGACTGTTGTACACAGTGTAGGTGACTGTTGTACAGTGTAGGTGACTGTTGTACAGTGTAGGTGACTGTTGTACACAGTGTAGGTGACTGTTGTACAGTGTAGGTGACTGTTGTACACAGTGTAGGTGACTGTTGTACAGTGTAGGTGACTGTTGTACAGTGTAGGTGACTGTTGTACAGTGTAGGTGACTGTTGTACAGTGTAGGTGACTGTTGTACAGTGTAGGTGACTGTTGTACAGTGTAGGTGACTGTTGTACACAGTGTAGGTGACTGTTGTACAGTGTAGGTGACTGTTGTACACAGTGTAGGTGACGTTGTACAGTGTAGGTGACTGTTGTACACAGTGTAGGTGACTGTTGTACAGTGTAGGTGAACGTTGTACACAGTGTAGGTGACTGTTGTACAGTGTAGGTGACTGTTGTACAGTGTAGGTGACTGTTGTACACAG
>WNGS01000106.1:30817-47897 GCA_020271785.1 Procambarus virginalis | reverse complement strand
GAGGTTGGAGAACTTGATGGTGCAGGGTGAGGGGGGGAGGGCTGATGCTGGGGACAGGAGACTGTGTATGTGTGTGGTGTGTGTGTGGGTGTGGGTGTGTGTGTGTGTGTGTGTGTGTGTGTGTGTGTGTGTGTGGTTGTGTGTGTGGTGTGTGTTGTGTGTGTGTGTATTTACTATTTGTGCCTCCAGGATCGAGCTTTTAGTTCTTGGGTCCCACCATTCTAACCGTCGGTTGTGTAATGTACTAATTCCCGACTCATTTTTCCACCGTATCTACTACATATATTTGTCTCTAAAACACACACACACACCACACACACACCACACACACACACACACACACACACACACACACACACACACACACACACACACACACACACACACACACACACACACATACAGAGATGGAACTCTGACTAATTTTTAGTGTCAGAGTAGTTAACAAATGGAATGCCCTAGGAAGTGATATGGTTGAGGCAGACTTCATATACAGTTTTAAGTGTAGATATGATAGAGCCCAATAGGCTCGGGAATCTGTACATCAGTTGATTGACAGTTGAGAGGCGGGATCAAAGAGCCAGAGCTCAACCCCCGCAAGCACAACTAGATGAATACAACAGATGAGGGTGTGAGGTAGGGGGAGAGTGACACCCCGCAGGAGTGTGCAGGACACACAAGCAACACCCACACAGAAGAAGCACCGTGTAAGGACGACTGACCAGCTGGAACCCAAGGCAGAAGGATTCGGCTCCCAAGTCTGGCACCTTCCAATTGGATCCTTAATTACTAGTTTCTACCACCCTTCCTCTCCCAGCCCTGAGCCCCACAAATCCCACTCCGTCACTTCCCTGACTTCATCCCAGCGCCTCACAGACAATCCACTACTTTCTTCCATATCCCAATTCCATCCTGAACCTAACCTAAACCCTTCACCTATAGGCTGGAAACTAACCGTTCATAGAACAGGACAATAATGACAACTCTGAAGACCTGGTACACCAATGATGATGGATTGTCAAATAAAGCACATGAACTCAAAGCAAGGACTGGAGAAAGAAACCCTGATATAATAGCATTAGTAGAGACCAAACTAACTGGCATGATTAGCAATGCATTATTCCCAAGGAAATACTAGACAATGAGAAGTGAAAGACTTCAGAGAGGAGGAGGAGGAGGTGTGACACTGCTGGTAAAAGACATTTCATCTTTAAGGTAATTTCACTGGAGGTGACAAACAACTACAGAGACTGCATTCTGGGAATCATTTCATCTGAGGGAGAGAAAGTGGTTGTAGCTGCAATCTACAACCATCCAAAGAATCACAGAATACCGAGAGAAGAATATGAATGCCAACACAGCATGCTCGAATATCCTGCAAAGAATGGCAGACATAGCCCATAGCATGAAAGCAAAGCTCCTGGTAATGGGTGAATTCAATCATCTTGAGGTTATCTTGAGATAATTTCGGAGCTTTTTAGTGTCCCCGCGGCCCGGTCCTCGACCAGGCCTCCACCCCCAGGAAGCAGCCCGTGACAGCTGACTAACACCCAGGTACCTATTTTACTGCTAGGTAACAGGGGCATAGGGTGAAATAAACTCTGCCCATTGTTTCTCGCCGGTGCCTGGGATCGAACCCAGGACCACAGGATCACAAGTCCAGCGTGCTGTCCGCTCGGCCGACCGGCTGATTGACAGTTGATAGGCAGGACCAAGAACCAAAGCTCAACCCCCGCAATCATGGCCAAATCGACTTAGAAAAATGGACCAATTACGCCCAATATCCTGCCCTCCCCCCTCGACTATCGACCACAGTTAATCTCCGAGCTTGGAGGAAACATTCCGCTCCTTCAATCCGGTCTCCCGGAGACAGTGGTGTTCCTTAGATGGAATTACATTTCACTAACAAATGGCAGCGTTTCAACCAGCTGGGGAGAACCAAGATCAGACCCAGCCTGGGACTACCCAAGAAAAGTATCTTGTGGATGGGAAGTCATGCCTCTGCTCGTCCTTGGAGCCTAAGTCCTCCTCAACCTTTCCCGTCCCACGGACTTCACTCCATCTTCCATCTTCGTGAAATGATTGTATTTATATAACGTTTTTCGTCAAAAATATCAATATGTAGTGATGGACCACCTCTAATTCAGTTTTATTTACTTTAAATTTTCTAGTGCGGGCGAAACTAAAGTTAAACACCAAATTTATACATTCCTAGGCCTAGATTAGCACATATACATACTATATTAGACCCAAGATGGCGTGTATTAGGCCTCGAATGGCTTGGAGAGGTTAGAGCAGGTCTTATATTTATCTTCTCGTTAAATAAAATCCATTAAATACAGTAATACATTTGTCAGTTTTCTGGTGGTCCATCACTACATCTTTTGTACTTTCCATCAAATAGTCACTATAAGTACTTTAGGATGCTGGGCTGACTCTTGCGACGTTCTTGCGAGGATAATGAATGAGGGCATGCGATTACCGCAGACTCTCATTACGTTTTTTAGTAAACTACTGAAACTACTACTGAAACTAATTTAGTAAACTACTTTACTACTGATCACATGCCTCTGTATGACTAACCATCCTGTGTGATGGGGATTTTTTAGCATCACGTAGCTAACTTTTTGACACTCTACTCCCCTTCATATAGTCTAGGGCAGCTGCACAAATGTACCTAATGTACAAATAATAATATAAAAAACACTTGTATCCCATCACTGAATGTTTTTCATAATACATGTAGAATTTGTCAGTGCAGACTACTCACCACATGTTCCTGTATGACTAACCATCGTGTGTGATGGGGATGTATAGCATCACGTAGCTTGCTCTTGACACACACTGTACTCCCCTTCATATAGTCGAGGGCAGCTGCACAAATCTTGGTGTACCTGAATGTCTTAATACAAAAATCCTTTTGTGCTGTACTAAGGGAGAATACTTAAGTCAACATGACTTTGGATCCGACTGCACCCGGATCTGTTTCCCCCATTTCCCTTTCTCTTTCTGTCTCTCATCTCTCTTTCCCTTTCTCCCCTTTCTTCCGCTCTTTACCTTTCTCTCCCAACATCTCGCCTCAAACTCCTCGCCCCACTTCCCCTCCTCTTCCCCTCTCTTATAGATATATAGCCAGAAAAGAACACAAACAATATATCCCAGAATGCCTCTCATTCAACAGTAGGATTTCCATTATAGATGATAGACAATATAGAGGACACAGCTGATGTAAACCAGGTCTTCAGAGTTCTTCTCCAGTAAACACACAGAGGACTTATTTACAATAATGTTGAATTCTGGTTGCTAGCACCTGAGCTGTGTGTTCAGAGTGAGCGTGGTTCAGGCGGGGAGCAGAAAGACTCCCGAGACTCCAGGTAATATCCAGGTAACCCGTGACTCTGATGATGTAAAGAGACTATGCCGATGTCTATAAACTAATGTTATATTAGTCTATAAGTTTCACATTTAAAACTGTAAGTATCTTATTAATTCTCATTCTTTGTCCCACATGAAAGCTTTCTCTCTACCTTCTCAGCAACATGTTGGATCTTTATGATATAAGACGCTTCAGTATCAGCATCAACACTTTCTCGCTATACAAGAAGCAGATGACTTAAAGTGATCAAATGGAAAATGAATAATGTCAACATATATGTTAACGAAGTCAATTATATATGTACTGTCATTTATCAATTAGCATTTGAGTTTGAAAATCTTGGTTAACAGAATCCAGAGATCACCAGCCAGTTCGATCCCCTCAAACAGCCGCCAGAAGACATAACTTCTGTCCCATTCTCAAGGGTGACTCCAAACTTTATCTCCCTAGACAACTCTCGGGCCATATTTACTCTCAAGAACGCTCTTAAAACTTTGTCGAAAGATGAACGTAATGATCAAGTTCCGTCCACCATCACGGAACACTGAAAGTCCGAGGGAGCAGTTCGCTTCCCGGACCATGTGATACATGGGAGCAGCTGCACCAAGTTCCGCTTCCCGGACCATGTGATACATGGGAGCAGCTGCACCAAGTTCCGCTTCCCGGACCATGTGATACATGGGAGCAGCTGCACCAAGTTCCGCTTCCCGGACCAGGTATGTCTGGTGCCCCTGCCCCTGCCCTTGTAATGACCTGCACCACAACAACAACAAGAGAATGAGATATAATTTTTTTATCAGAAATCAAGAAAGATATTGAAGCAGTCTGTCCCCAGTATACTGGGGACAGCTCCAACAGCCCAAGACTCACCTTCATGTACAGTCAACCTCATACCCACAAACCCCAACATACCCCGGTACCCAATACCCTCTAGTGTCGGTAATGCCCATTATAGACTTGCTGGGGGTTTAGGCAAATATTTGTCTAAGCTGTCAAATACCATAAAGAATGCACATCTTATACACTGGAGATTGACTACACAAAATTATAGATGCTAAGGTTGAGTAAGAATCTATCAGATCAGGATGTCAACAAGCTGTCTACTACGGTTATAATAGAGTTTTGAAGATCACTGAAGGTAGAACGTTTAATCCGGCCGCTGTAATTAATTCTTATTCGGCTTTCGATTCTATCTTCAGAAATTGAGCAAGGCAATGAGGTCATTGATTGGTGGTGCGCTTGCTAATTTATTCATGCAATCACCTAGAGTCGCAGTTGATTGCATGAATCACCTGCAGCTCACCAATCACCAGCACTACCGCCAGCACCGTGAAACGACCCCACTGTTCCGATGAGCGGTCGTCACATCACCAAGTTGTCACCTGGATAAAGTTAGGAACACCCCTATTAACATTAACCCCAATACACAATTTAATTTAACATATCAAGAGATGACAGAATATTTGTATTCTGCAGGTCCTTAAAGACTAGTGTCAATACATATCCCTAATTCCTTACTGAGCCATCAATATCCAATATATTTTATGATGGAATATAGAATACGAGCAACAAAGAAAATTCAGCCATAACCCAAACAAAAGAGAACTAGAGATATTAATAATTCTACAAACATAAGAGCACTCAACATCACAAACACCAGACGTAAAGTTAGAGTTGCAGCCTTAAACATCCACTACAATCATCATGCTATTGAGAATGATCACTTGGGACACCGTCAGCAAAGTGAAGGTGTCCACATACCCCCCTGTATGAGCATACCTCTCCCTGTACGAGTATACCTCTCCCTGTATGAGTATACCTCTCCCTGTATGAGTATACCACCCCCTGTATGAGCATACCTCTCCCTGTATGAGTATACCTCTCCCTGTATGAGTATACCACCCCCTGTATGAGTATACCTCTCCCTGTATGAGTATACCTCTCCCTGTATGAGTATACCACCCCCTGTATGAGTATACCTCTCCCTGTATGAGTATACCACCCCCTGTATGAGTATACCTCTCCCTGTATGAGTATACCACCCCCTGTATGAGTATACCTCTCCCTGTATGAGTATACCCCCCTGTATGAGTATACCACCCCCTGTATGAGTATACCCCCCTGTATGAGTATACCCCCTGTATGAGTATACCTCTCCCTGTTTGAGTATACTTCTCCCTGTATGAGTATACCTCTCCCATGTATGAGTATACTTCTCCCCTGTATGAGTATACCCCCTGTATGAGTATACCTCTCCCTGTATGAGTATACCACCCCCTGTATGAGTATACCACCCCCTGTATGAGTATACCCCCCTGTATGAGTATACCTCTCCCTGTATGAGTATACCACCCCCTGTATAAGTATACCACCCCCTGTATGAGTATACCCCCCTGTATGAGTATACCTCTCCCTGTATGAGTATACCTCTCCCTGTATGAGTATACCACCCCCTGTATGAGTATACCTCTCCCTGTATGAGTATACTTCTCCCCTGTATGAGTATACAACCCCCTGTATGAGTATACCTCTCCCTGTATGAGTATACCTCCCCCTGTATCAGTATACCTCTCCACTGTATGAGTATACCTCTCACTGGAGGAGTATACCTCTACACTGTATGAGAATACCCCCCTGTATGAGTATACCTCTCACTGGATGAGTATACCTCTCCCCTGTATGAGTATACCCCCCTATATGAGTATACCTCTCACTGGATGAGTATACCTCTTCACTGTATGAGTATACCACCCCCTGTATGAGTATACCTCTCCCTGTATGAGTATACCACCCCCTGTATGAGTATACCCCCCTTTATGAGTATACCTCTCCCTGTATGAGTATACCATCCCCTGTATCAGTATACCACCCCCTGTATCAGTATACCACCCCCTGTATCAGTATACCTCTCCCTGTATCAGTATACCAGCCCTTATATGAGTATACCACCCCCTGTATTAGTATACCTCTCCACTGAATAAGTATACCACTACTCTGTATGAGTATGCGCATTATACACGGGTATAACCTTACCACGGGTTTACAGTCTCCGTGGTAAGACACTCGCCTGGCGTTCCACGAGCGCTATGTCATGGGTTCGTATCCTGGCCGGGGAGGATTTACTGGGCGCAAATCCTTAACTGTAGCCTCTGTTTAACGCAACAGTAAAATGTGTACTTGGATGAAAAAACGATTCTTCGCGGCGGGGATCGTATTCCAGGGACCTGCCCGAAACGCTGCGCGTACTAGTGGCTGTACAAGAATGTAACAATTCTTGTATATATATCTCTCTCAAAAACCTCCTTGGAAGCTAGGGTCTCACCTTACAGTCTGCTCTTGGACATCCTGCTGTTATCAAGAATGAGTCGCGTGCTGTACCTGTAAGAAGGACAAAAACAAAAGTTAACATTTTGAGATTGATCATTAGTAAAAAACTAATGTGTGCTCTTGTAAGGTCAGTCGTGTTTCGGTGTCTTTAGCTAGTTCAAGTTCAGGTAAGTTTATTGAGACAATAAAATACATCTCAAAAGGATAGAGTAATTTAAGCTATTTCTACCCTCATCTACTTCAAGTCCTCAAGGGACGCACAAATCTAGTGAGTACAAATCCACAAATCACAATATAGGAATCACATTTTACATTATAGGTCAGTATAGTAAACACAGCATATAAGTGTTACTCTAGTTAGTGCCTCATCTCAAACCCAGCACGAAACCTGCCTTACACTTGTGTGAGAAATTGACAGAGTAAGGGAGCTGGTGAAATGTATAATGGAGCATATGGAGGCAAGGCAGCTAGACACTGGTGCATGAACGGGGAGCTGGACCTCAGCGCTGGACGGAAAACAAATCAAGAAAGAAGTGGTTGAAAAGTTGATCCACTTGTGTTTTACAAGAAGGGAACTTGAACGGGAACATTTCATGCGGAAGAGATGAACGTCTCACAGAACATTAAGTTGGAGGATATTATTGGCTGGGAACTGGCCAGTGAACTACACTGGTTCCCGCTCCACTTCTCAACCATCACTGCTACCCGACTTACTTGCAGTTGGGAAGCACCGTCCAGCACCATACTTCAATCCAAGTTTTACGAGTTACCCGCCCACACTCGGCTTGATATCTGCTTGATAGGCTTCTGAGAGTTCTTCTACTCCCCAAGCCCGGCCCGAGGCCAGGCTTGACCTGTGAGAGGTTGGTCCAACAGGCTGTTGCTTGGAGCGACCCGCAGACCCACATACCCACCACAGCCCGGTAGGTCCGTCACTTCTTGAAGAAAACTATCTAGATTTCTCTTGAAGATGTCGACAGTTGTTCTGGCAATATTTCTAATGCTTGCTGGGAGGATGTTGAACAACTGTGGACCTCTGATGTTTATACAGTGTTCTCTGATTGTGTCTATGGCATCCCTGTTCTTCACTGGTTCTATTCTGCATTTTCTTCCATATCGTTCATTCCAGTATGTTGTTATTTTACTGTATAGATTTGGAACCTGGCCCTCTCGTCTCCTTTCTAGCGAGTACATTTGGAGAGCTTTGAGACGGTCCCAATATTTTTGTGTGCTATCACTCCATGGTCACATTTATCGAAAGCCTTGCGAAGTCCGTGTATACCACATCAGCATTCTGTTTTTCTCTTAACGCCTCAGTGATTTTGTCATAGTGGTCAAGTAGCTGTGTGAGGCATGATCATCCCGCTCTAAATCCATGTTGGCCTGAGTTGTGAAGGTCATTGGTCTCCAAGAAACTGGTGACCTGACTCCTGAGTACTGTACCTGGAATTTATCACTGTTAAACTCTGGTGCGCGGCCTGAGTTTAATGCACTCTGGTACCTGCCCACACCAGGACTACACTGTAATAAGGAAAGAGAGGGAGGGTAAGGGGAGAAGGCGGAGTGGCCCTACTCATGAGAAAGGAATGGAATTTCAAGGAGATGGTTATCCCAGGCTGCGAGGGGTTCAAAGATTACATAACAGGCACCATGATGATAGGAGGACCAAGAATAGCAGTAGCGGTTATATATAACCATCCACCAAATGACAGAAGACCCAGGCAAGTGTATGACAGAAACAACATGGCAGTTAATAACATAATTGAGAGGGCAGGCTCTGCTGCCTGTAGAATTCGATTCCATCTACTCATCATGGGGGGCATCACTCACGGAATGATTGACTGGGAGAACAAGGAACCACATGGAGGAGAGCAAATATGGAGAGCTAAACTACTGGAAGTGGCAACAAAAAACTTTTTAAGCCAGCATGTCAGGGAAGCCAGAAGAATGAGGGAAAACGATGAACCAGCGAGACTCGACCTAGTCTTCACTCTGAAGAACTCCGGCAATGGGAAATCGGCATCGAGGCCTAAGTAGGAATGTGCGATCACAGTGTACTGACGTTTGAGTAACTGGTAGAAGAACAATTAATGTATTCAAGGAAGGATACCAAAGTGCTACGAATGAATTTGTCACGGTGATAAGAGAAGCAAAAAGGAAATATGAAAATGACATAGCAAGCAAGGCTAAGAATTAAACTATACTGCTGCACAGCCACATCAGGAGAAAAACAACCGTGAAGGAACAGATAATGAAACCGATGATAGGGGCAGACAGAGTCACTACAAACGACAAGGAAGTGTGTGAGGAATTCAGTAAGAAAATCCAGGAGGTCCTCACATTAGAGGAAGGAGAAGTTCCAGCGAAAAGAGAAGGAATAGTTA
Organism: Procambarus virginalis; assembly: GCA_020271785.1. Classification (NCBI taxonomy): domain Eukaryota; kingdom Metazoa; phylum Arthropoda; class Malacostraca; order Decapoda; family Cambaridae; genus Procambarus; species Procambarus virginalis. The sequence continues at coordinate 38,810 of WNGS01000106.1, read as the reverse complement.
TCCAGGCACCACTAGAGGAGTTAGGGATTACCAGTGGGGATGTAAGGAAGCTTTTGCTAGAGTTGGATGTGACAAAAGCTATATGCCCGGATAGAATATCACCAAGGATAATTAAGGAAGGAGCACAAGCACTGTACCTGCCACTCTCCATGGTGTTCAACAAATCACTGGTAACAGGTGAACTGCCAAACGGTTGGAAGACGACAAATGTAGTCCCGATATACAAGAAAGGATGACTAAAAAAGTGGCACTGAACTACAGCCCAGTTTCCCTAACTTGCATACCATGCAAGTTGATGGTGAAGATTGTGCAAGAAAGCTAGTGGAACATTTGGAGCAAAGAAACTTTGTGACACAACACCAACATGGGTTCATAGATGGCAAGTCATGCCTCACAAAANGCCTCGGCCCCTGTCACTGTTGGCCCTCAGCCCCTGTCACTGTTGGCCCTCAGCCCCTGTCACTGTTGGCCCTCAGCCCCCGTCACTGTTGGCCCTCAGCCCCTGTCACTGTTGGCCCTCAGCCCCCGTCACTGTTGGCCCTCAGCCCCTGTCACTGTTGGCCCTCGGCCCCTGTCACTGTTGGCCCTCAGCGCCTGTCACTGTTGGCCCTCAGCCCCTGTCACTGTTGGCCCTCAGCCCCCGTCACTGTTGGCCCTCAGCCCCTGTCACTGTTGGCCTTCAGCTCCCGTCACTGTTGGCCCTCAGCCCCTGTCACTGTTGGCCCTCAGCCCCTGTCACTGTTGGCCCTCAGCCCCTGTCACTGTTGGCCCTCAGCCCCTGTCACTGTTGGCCCTCAGCTCCCGTCACTGTTGGCCCTCAGCCTCCGTCACTGTTGGCCCTCAGCCTCCGTCACTGTTGGCCCTCAGCCTCCGTCACTGTTGGCCCTCAGCTCCCGTCACTGTTGGCCCTCAGCCCCTGTCACTGTTGGCCCTCAGCCCCTGTCACTGTTGGCCCTCAGCTCCCGTCACTGTTGGCCATCAGCCACTGTCACTGTTGGCCATCAGCCCCTGTCACTGTTGGCCCTCAGCCCCTGTCACTGTTGGCCATCAGCCTCCGTCACTGTTGGCCATCAGCCCCTATCACTGTTGGCCATCAGCCCCTGTCACTGTTGGCCCTCAGCCCCTGTCACTGTTGGCCATCAGCCCCTGTCACTGTTGGCCCTCAGCCTCCGTCACTGTTGGCCATCAGCCCCTGTCACTGTTGGCCCTAAGCCCCTGTCACTGTTGGCCAACAGCCCCCGTCACTGTTGGCCCTCAGCCCCTGTCACTGTTTGCCCTCAGCCTCCGTCACTGTTGGCCCTCAGCCCCTGTCACTGTTGGCCCTCAGCCCCTGTCACTGTTGGCCCTCAGCCCCTGTCACTGTTGGCCCTCAGCCCCTGTCACTGTTGGCCCTCAGCCCCCTTCACTGTTGGCCCTGAGCCCTTGTCACTGTTGGCCTACAGCCCCTGTCACTGTTGGCCCTCAGCCCCTGTCACTGTTGGCCCTCAGCCCCCGTCACTGTTGGCCCTCAGCCCCTGTCACTGTTGGCCCTCAGCCCTGTCACTATTGGCCCTCAGCCACTGTCACTGTTGGCCCTCAGCCACTGTCACTGTTGGCCCTCAGCCCCTGTCACTGTTGGCCCTCAGCCACTGTTACTGTTGGCCCTCAGCCCCCGTCACTGTTGGCCCTCAGCTCCCTTCACTGTTGGCCCTCAGCCCCTGTCACTTTGGCCCTCAGCCCCCTTCACTGTTGGCCCTCAGCCCCCTTCACTGTTGGCCCTCAGCCCCTGTCACTGTAGGCCCTCAGCCCCCTTCACTGTTGGCCCTCAGCCACTGTCACTGTTGGCCCTCAGCCCCTGTCACTGTTGGCCCTCAGCCCCTATCACTGTTGGCCCTCAGCCCCTGTCACTGTTGGCCCTCAGCCACTGTCACTGTTGGCCCTCAGCCCCTGTCACTGTTGGCCCTCAGCCCCTATCACTGTTGGCCCTCAGCCACTGTCACTGTTGGCCTTCAGCCCCTGTCACTGTTGGCCCTCAGCCCCTGTCACTGTTGGCCCTCAGCCCCTATCACTGTTGGCCCTCAGCCCCTGTCACTGTTGGCCCTCAGCCCCCGTCACTGTTGGCCCTCAGCCCCTGTCACTGTTGGCCTTCAGCTCCCGTCACTGTTGGCCCTCAGCCCCTGTCACTGTTGGCCCTCAGCCCCTGTCACTGTTGGCCCTCAGCCCCTGTCACTGTTGGCCCTCAGCCCCTGTCACTGTTGGCCCTCAGCTCCCGTCACTGTTGGCCCTCAGCCTCCGTCACTGTTGGCCCTCAGCCTCCGTCACTGTTGGCCCTCAGCCTCCGTCACTGTTGGCCCTCAGCTCCCGTCACTGTTGGCCCTCAGCCCCTGTCACTGTTGGCCCTCAGCCCCTGTCACTGTTGGCCCTCAGCTCCCGTCACTGTTGGCCATCAGCCACTGTCACTGTTGGCCCTCAGCCCCTGTCACTGTTGGCCCTCAGCCCCTGTCACTGTTGGCCATCAGCCTCCGTCACTGTTGGCCATCAGCCCCTATCACTGTTGGCCATCAGCCCCTGTCACTGTTGGCCCTCAGCCCCTGTCACTGTTGGCCATCAGCCCCTGTCACTGTTGGCCCTCAGCCTCCGTCACTGTTGGCCATCAGCCCCTGTCACTGTTGGCCCTAAGCCCCTGTCACTGTTGGCCAACAGCCCCCGTCACTGTTGGCCCTCAGCCCCTGTCACTGTTTGCCCTCAGCCTCCGTCACTGTTGGCCCTCAGCCCCTGTCACTGTTGGCCCTCAGCCCCTGTCACTGTTGGCCCTCAGCCCCTGTCACTGTTGGCCCTCAGCCCCTGTCACTGTTGGCCCTCAGCCCCCTTCACTGTTGGCCCTGAGCCCTTGTCACTGTTGGCCTACAGCCCCTGTCACTGTTGGCCCTCAGCCCTGTCACTGTTGGCCCTCAGCCCCCGTCACTGTTGGCCCTCAGCCCCTGTCACTGTTGGCCCTCAGCCCCTGTCACTATTGGCCCTCAGCCACTGTCACTGTTGGCCCTCAGCCACTGTCACTGTTGGCCCTCAGCCCCTGTCACTGTTGGCCCTCAGCCACTGTTACTGTTGGCCCTCAGCCCCCGTCACTGTTGGCCCTCAGCTCCCTTCACTGTTGGCCCTCAGCCCCTGTCACTTTTGGCCCTCAGCCCCCTTCACTGTTGGCCCTCAGCCCCTTCACTGTTGGCCCTCAGCCCCTGTCACTGTAGGCCCTCAGCCCCCTCACTGTTGGCCCTCAGCCACTGTCACTGTTGGCCCTCAGCCCCTGTCACTGTTGGCCCTCAGCCCCTATCACTGTTGGCCCTCAGCCCCTGTCACTGTTGGCCCTCAGCCACTGTCACTGTTGGCCCTCAGCCCCTGTCACTGTTGGCCCTCAGCCCCTATCACTGTTGGCCCTCAGCCACTGTCACTGTTGGCCTTCAGCCCCTGTCACTGTTGGCCCTCAGCCCCTGTCACTGTTGGCCCTCAGCCCCTATCACTGTTGGCCCTCAGCCCCTGTCACTGTTGGCCCTCAGCCCCGGTCACTGTTGGCCCTCAGCCCCTATCACTGTTGGCCCTCAGCCACTGTCACTGTTGGCCCTCAGCCACTGTCACTGTTGGCCCTCAGCCACTGTTACTGTTGGCCCTCAGCCCCTGTCACTGTTGGCCCTCAGCCCCGTCACTGTTGGCCCTCAGCCCCTGTCACTGTTGGCCCTCAGCCCCTATCACTGTTGGCCCTCAGCTCCCGTCACTGTTGGCCCTCAGCCACTGTCACTGTTGGCCCTCAGCCACTTTCACTGTTGGCCCTCAGACTCTGTCACTGTTGGCCCTCAGCCCCTATCACTGTTGGCCCTCAGCTCCCGTCACTGTTGGCCCTCAGCCCCCGTCACTGTTGGCCCTCAGCCCCTGTCACTGTTGGCCTTCAGCCCCCGTCACTGTTGGCCCTCAGCCCTCGTCACTGTTGGCCCTCAGCCCCTGTCACTGTTGGCCCTCAGCCCCCGTCACTGTTGGCCCTCAGCCCCTGTCACTGTTGGCCTTCAGCTCCCGTCACTGTTGGCCCTCAGCCCCTGTCACTGTTGGCCCTCAGCCCCTGTCACTGTTGGCCCTCAGCCCCCGTCACTGTTGGCCCTCAGCCCCTGTCACTGTTGGCCTTCAGCTCCCGTCACTGTTGGCCCTCAGCCCCTGTCACTGTTGGCCCTCAGCCCCTGTCACTGTTGGCCCTCGCCCCTGTCACTGTTGGCCCTCAGCCCCTGTCACTGTTGGCCCTCAGCCCCTGTCACTGTTGGCCCTCAGCCCCCGTCACTATTGGCCCTCAGCCCCTGTCACTGTTGGCCCTCAGCCCCCGTCACTGTTGGCCCTCAGCCCTGTCACTGTTGGCCCTCGGCCCCTGTCACTGTTGGCCCTCAGCCCCTGTCACTGTTGGCCCTCAGCCCTGTCACTGTTGGCCCTCAGCCCCGTCACTGTTGGCCCTCAGCCCCTGTCACTGTTGGCCTTCAGCTCCCGTCACTGTTGGCCCTCAGCCCCTGTCACTGTTGGCCCTCAGCCTCTGTCACTGTTGGCCCTCAGCCCCTGTCACTGTTGGCCCTCAGCCCCTGTCACTGTTGGCCCTCATCCACTGTCACTGTTGGCCCTCAGCCCCTGTCACTGTTGGCCCTCAGCCCCTGTCACTGTTGGCCCTCGGCCCCTGTCACTGTTGGCCCTCAGCCCCTGTCACTGTTGGCCCTCAGCCCCTGTCACTGTTGGCCCTCAGCCCCTGTCACTGTTGGCCCTCAGTCCCTGTCACAGTTGGCCCTCAGCCCCGTCACTGTTTGCCCTCAGCATCTGTCACTGTTGGCCCTCGGCCCCTGTCACTGTTGGCCCTCAGCCCCTGTCACTGTTGGCCCTCAGCCCCTGTCACTGTTGGCCCTCAGCCCCCGTCACTGTTGACCCTCAGCCCCTGTCACTGTTGGCCCTCAGCTCCCGTCACTGTTGGCTCACTGCTCCTCCTCAAGGTCTTGAGGAGCCACAAGAATCACAGCCTTGAGAGCTAATGACCAATCAGCCACACTTAACCTGGTAGTTAACGACTGAATGAACTAGTCATCAAGAAAATCAATTTGGAAGCGCCCGTGGAAATGAGTGATCACAGTATATTGGCGTTAGAGAATCGACGCACAGTCGAGAATTCCAGGTTCGAATCCCGGGCGAGACAAAAATACTTGGGCACATATCCTTTCACCTAATGAGGCTGTTCACCTAGCNCTCAGCTACCTTCACTGTTGGCCCCTCAGCCCCTGTCACTTTGGCCCTCAGCCCCCTTCACTGTTGGCCCTCAGCCCCTTCACTGTTGGCCCTCAGCCCCTGTCACTGTGGCCCTCAGCCCCTTCACTGTTGGCCCTCAGCCACTGTCACTGTTGGCCCTCAGCCCCTGTCACTGTTGGCCCTCAGCTCCCGTCACTGTTGGCCCTCAGCTCCCGTCACTGTTGGCCCTCAGCTCCCGTCACTGTTGGCCCTCAGCCCTGTCACTGTTGGCCCTCAGCCCTGTCACTGTTGGCCCTCAGCTCCCGTCACTGTTGGCCATCAGCCACTGTCACTGTTGGCCATCAGCCCCTGTCACTGTTGGCCCTCAGCCCCTGTCACTGTTGGCCATCAGCCTCTGTCACTGTTGGCCATCAGCCCCTATCACTGTTGGCCATCAGCCCCTGTCACTGTTGGCCCTCAGCCCCTGTCACTGTTGGCCATCAGCCCCTGTCACTGTTGGCCCTCAGCCTCCGTCACTGTTGGCCATCAGCCCCTGTCACTGTTGGCCCTAAGCCCTGTCACTGTTGGCCAACAGCCCCCGTCACTGTTGGCCCTCAGCCCCTGTCACTGTTTGCCCTCAGCCTCCGTCACTGTTGGCCCTCAGCCCCTGTCACTGTTGGCCCTCAGCCCCTGTCACTGTTGGCCCTCAGCCCCTGTCACTGTTGGCCCTCAGCCCCTGTCACTGTTGGCCATCAGCCCCCTTCACTGTTGGCCCTGAGCCCTGTCACTGTGGCCTACAGCCCCTGTCACTGTTGGCCCTCAGCCCCTGTCACTGTTGGCCCTCAGCCCCCGTCACTGTTGGCCCTCAGCCCCTGTCACTGTTGGCCCTCAGCCCCTGTCACTATTGGCCCTCAGCCACTGTCACTGTTGGCCCTCAGCCACTGTCACTGTTGGCCCTCAGCCCCTGTCACTGTTGGCCCTCAGCCACTGTTACTGTTGGCCCTCAGCCCCCGTCACTGTTGGCCCTCAGCTCCCTTCACTGTTGGCCCTCAGCCCCTGTCACTTTTGGCCCTCAGCCCCCGTCACTGTTGGCCCTCAGCCCCTGTCACTGTTGGCCTTCAGCCCCCGTCACTGTTGGCCCTCAGCCCCCGTCACTGTTGGCCCTCAGCCCCTGTCACTGTTGGCCCTCAGCCCCCGTCACTGTTGGCCTCAGCCCCCTGTCACTGTTGGCCTCAGCCCCGTCACTGTTGGCCCTCAGCCCCTGTCACTGTTGGCCCTCAGCCCCTGTCACTGTTGGCCCTCAGCCCCCGTCACTGTTGGCCCTCAGCCCTGTCACTGTTGGCCTCAGCTCCCGTCACTGTTGGCCCTCAGCCCCTGTCACTGTTGGCCCTCAGCCCATGTCACTGTTGGCCCTCAGCCCCTGTCACTGTTGGCCCTCAGCCCCTGTCACTGTTGGCCCTCAGCCCCTGTCACTGTTGGCCCTCAGCCCCCGTCACTGTTGGCCCTCAGCCCCTGTCCCTGTTGGCCCTCAGCCCCGTCACTGTTGGCCCTCAGCCCCTGTCACTGTTGGCCCTCAGCCCCTGTCACTGTTGGCCCTCAGCCCCTGTCACTGTTGGCCCTCAGCCCCCGTCACTGTTGGCCCTCAGCCCCCGTCACTGTTGGCCCTCAGCCCCTGTCACTGTTGGCCCTCAGCTCCCGTCACTGTTGGCCCTCAGCCCCTGTCACTGTTGGCCCTCAGCCTCTGTCACTGTTGGCCCTCAGCCCCTGTCACTGTTGGCCCTCAGCCCTGTCACTGTTGGCCCTCATCCACTGTCACTGTTGGCCCTCAGCCCCTGTCACTGTTGGCCCTCAGCCCCTGTCACTGTTGGCCCTCAGCCCTGTCACTGTTGGCCCTCAGCCCCTGTCACTGTTGGCCCTCAGCCCCTGTCACTGTTGGCCCTCAGCCCCTGTCACTGTTGGCCCCAGCCCTGTCACAGTTGGCCCTCAGCCCCGTCACTGTTGGCCCTCAGCCCTGTCACTGTTGGCCCTCGGCCTCTGTCACTGTTGGCCCTCAGCCCTGTCACTGTTGGCCCTCAGCCCCTGTCACTGTTGGCCCTCAGCCCCCGTCACTGTTGGCCCTCAGCCCCTGTCACTGTTGGCCCTCAGCTCCCGTCACTGTTGGCCCTCAGCCCCTGTCACTGTTGGCCCTCAGCCCCTGTCACTGTTGGCCCTCAGCCCTGTCACTGTTGGCCCTAGCCCCTGTCACTGTTGGCCCTCGGCCCTGTCACTGTTGCCCTCAGCCCTGTCACTGTTGGCCCTCAGCCCCTGTCACTGTTGGCCCTCAGCCCCCGTCACTGTTGGCCCTCAGCCCCTGTCATAATTGGCCCTCAGCCCCCGTCACTGTTGGTCCTCAGCCCCTGTCACTGTTGGCCCTCGGCCCCTGTCACTGTTGGCCCTCAGCCCCTGTCACTGTTGGCCCTCAGCCCCTGTCACTGTTGGCCCTCAGCCCCTGTCACTGTTGGCCCTCAGCTCCCGTCACTGTTGGCCCTCAGCCCTGTCACTGTTGGCCCTCAGCCCCTGTCACTGTTGGCCCTCAGCCCTGTCACTGTTGGCCTTCAGCCCCTGTCACTGTTGGCCCTCAGCCCCTGTCACTGTTGGCCCTCAGCCCCTGTCACTGTTGGCCCTCAGCCCCCGTCACTGTTGGCCCTCAGCCCCTGTCACTGTTGGCCTTCAGCCTCCGTCACTGTTGGCCATCAGCCTCCGTCACTGTTGGCCATCAGCCTCCGTCACTGTTGGCCAT
>WNGS01000105.1:0-11598 GCA_020271785.1 Procambarus virginalis | reverse complement strand
CATCTGACGAGGGAGTGAGGGAATGGTGGGGAGGACGAGGGACGGTGGAGTGGGGAATGGCTAGAGGGACGAGGGGCCGGGGGAGTGAGGAATAGTTGGGGGAACGAGTGTGGTAGGGAATGTTGGGGAGGACTGGGAAACGGGGAAGGTTGCTGCGGCTCGGCGACACACATGCGTTGCTGAGCCACAACAACGTGTGGCCGGGTACAGCTAGTGTTAATAAAAAAAAATAGATTATTTTTTGCCTTTGTCAGTCCAATTGGGCAGGAGAGGGCTTTGACTGTTGTTATTGATGTTCATACTGAGACTTATATCCCACTCTGGTATTGTAATGTCACTATCCACCATGTTCATAACTTTACAGCCAGTCTTAAGTAACTGGTGTACCATTGTCATTAGGTTTTCTGAACTTAGTGGCATCTAGATGCTTGACTTGTGCCTTTGTAACTTAATAGCCAGGCTTAAGTTGCCTGATGTACTAATGTATGAGGTGATCTTCATGGAGTGACTTCTAGCTGCTTGACATAAGGATTGGTTAATGTTGTGGACGGGCTGTAAGCGTGCAGCTGGAAGAACACTACCGCGGCAGACGGCCGATTCTTTTTTCTTTCGGAAGGCGAGTGCGGTGGCCGTAGGGCCATCCGTACGAATAAAACGTGAATGTTGGGCATCTTATGTCTCCATCATTACGTCCAGATCTGCGGCAGAGGAGTTTCGGAAGCGTATCCGCAAGATAGCGGGTAAGTTCGTTTCCGATGTCTCACGGGTCCTTTACCTCCGTGGTACTCTTGGTACCAAACTGGGTTCCCACTTTTCTTCTGTTAGCTCTGGTTTCATCTTCTCCAATCTTTCCTTCTTCGTATACCTGTCCTTGAATCTCGTCCTTTAGATTTCTGCACTCATCTTCGACTTCCCTATAACGATCCCTTCTCTCTCTCTCTCTCTCTCTCTCTCTGAACTTCGGTTTGCTCTGGCCCTTTGCGGTTCTATGGCGGCAGGCTCTGATGGCATTCATTGAGATGCTTCGCCATCTCCCTCCATGCATGTCTCGGTATTTACTGAGTCTGTGTAATCGGATCTGGGAGTCGTCGTCAGTCCCTGAGGACTGGCACGATGCCGTTGTACTCCCTGTTCGAAACCAGGGTCTCTGGGAACATCCCCTAAGGACTTTTGCCCTATTGCCCTCAAAAGTTGTCTACAAACTCTTTGAACGTATGGTTAACGTTCGTCTGATGTGGTTCTTTGAACACAATCACCACCTCTCCCTTCTCAATTTGGTTTCCCACACAACAGATGTCCTGGTGAACTTGGTCTATATTCGTACTGCTTTTGCTGCGAAGACCTCCGTTGTTGCAGTCCTTTTTGACCTGGAAATGGCTTACGACACCACTTGGCGATATCATATTCTATCCCAACTTCATTCTTTCGACCTTTTTGGTCATCACCTTCTCCGAAGCTTCCCCTCTCGTCGTTCCTTTCGGGTGAGGCTTGGTACCGCTCTCTCTGCCTCTTTTCAGCAATACGAAGGTGTACCTCAGGGTAATGTTCTGAGCATTACTCTTTTTCTGGTTGCCCTCAATGGTCTTCTTTCCTCTCTTCCTTCAGGCGTCTTCTTCGCTCTCTATGTAGACGACCTTACCCTTTGCTGTTGGGGTGATGATTCGCCTTCAACGGCGGCTTCAACTTGCAATTGATGCCGTGTCGTCTTGGGCCATCGATCATGGCTTCAAGTTCTCTGCATCTCAGACTTGTGCAATGACTTTTACTCGGAAGTGTGTCATTCTTTGTCCCTCTTGGTTGCTTTATAGACATCCCCTTGTGTACAGGGATTCCGCTAAGCTTCTGGGGTTAATCTTTGACACTCCATTGTCTTGGTCATCCCAAATCTCTTACCTCTGCGCTGAATACTCTAGGGTACTTTCCCTCCTTAAGGTTTCGTCCCATACTTCTTGGGGGGCAGATAGGCGTACGCTCCTCTCTCTCCATTCCTCACTCGATTATGGTTGCCCTGCTTACTCGTCCGCTTCTCCTTCTACTCCTCGCTGTCTTGATGCTTTGCACCATGCTGGGCTGCGCCCTAGCTCTGGTGCCTTTCGTCCGACTCCCACCCTCAGCTTGTATGTTGACACTGGATTCCTATCTCTCCAGGACCGCCGTAATCGCTTCTGTCTTCGCTATCTGGCGCGGTCCTTGCAACATCCTTCCTCTCGCCTCTGTCGTGCTTTGACTTTTACCCCTCCTGTAGTCCCTGTTTATCATCACCACCTCCCTCTTTCTGTCCGGCTATCTTGCTTACAGGACTCCCTTTCCATTCGTCTTTCTCATATTTCTCTTCGTATTGTTCCTTCCTTGCCCCCGTGGAGGGTCCCCCTTCTGAAGTTTTGTACATCCTTGACCCGCATTACTAAAGCTTTTACTCCTCCTACGGTTCTGAAACGCCTTTTTCTTGAGCACTTTTCTTCCCACTCCGTTTCTGTCTTCACTGATGGGTCTAAGTCTGTGGACGGTGTGGACTACTCTGTTGTTTTTCCTGACCACACTTATGTGTCGCCTCCCTTCGGAGACTAGCATCTTCACAACGGAACTTTATGTTATTCTCCATGCACTCCGTCTCCTGCTTTCTCGTTATCAATCCTTTGTGATTGTAGTTGACTCTCGTAGTGCCCTCATGGCTCTCGGGTCCTAAAATCCTGTCCATCCCGTAGTGGTAGAGATTCAACATTGGCTGTTTCTTATCTCTAGTGAATTTAAATCCGTAGAGTTTTGCTGGGTTCCCAGTCATGTTGGTATTTTTTTTAAATGAGCGTGCAGATGCTGCCGCTTGAGGCTATCCGATATTGTCCCATTTCCCATAAAGGTATTCCTTTTTCCGACTTTTATCCGGTTATTCATTCCTCCATCCTTGCCTTTGGCAAGGTTGTTGGTAACAAACTACGTAATCTTAAGCGCTGTTTGTCCCCGTGGCCTTTCCCCTGCCACCGTAACCGGCGGTGGAAAACGGCTCTGACGAGGTTGCATCTTGGCCATACTCGCTTAAGGTGCCGCTTAACTCACGGTCACTTAATGGAGTGCCGCCCATCTCCTTATTGTTCAAATTGCATTGTCCTTCTTACCATCGTGCATATCCTTGTTGAGTGTCCTGACTTCCAGGACGAGCGTGTGTCTTGCTTTCCGACCATCCCTCGCGGTCACTTGTCCCTCGGTAGAATTCTTGGTGAATCGGATACTTCTGATATTGTTCGTCTTGAGCATTTCTGTTCTCATATTGGCCTCCTTGGTGATATTTAGTGCCCACTGATTATTCCGCACATTTCGTGGTGCTACATAGCCTTCCCGGTTTGGTGCCTTCTTTTGGTAATTACTACTACTTTTCATTTTTGAGTCTAAATCGTTTCTATGCATGGTAAATAAGAGGTTCCAGGATAGAGCCCTGATACTCAACATTTACAATGATTTACCACTCGGACTGAACTGTATTTATGCTAACTATCTGACTTCTTTGAAAGAAAAGACCTAATCAAACTGAGAATAACTTCCAATACCATGTTTGTCTTAACTTCCTAATGAGTCTCTCACGAAGCACGTAATCAAAGGATTTGCCAAAGTTAATATTTAGAATGTCGCAATCTTTGCAGTTATCAGCTGCTTGAAATATGCTGCAGAAGAAAGAATAGATATGTTATAAATGTACATCAATTAATAAAACCATTGGCAAATCTTGTATTAATTTGTTTTTCAAAATAATAACTACTGGCTTTTGCGATTATTGATTCAAGCAATTTTCCTACAAGAGGTAATGAGGTAATTGGATGATAGTTCAATTCCAGTGGCGCATTTTCTCTCTAAAAAAAATACACTTTTAAACCCACTACAATTCAAGTAAGCTTCTCGACTCTAGTGTTATATTAAATATCCAATAAACAGGCATACTAAGCCATTTGTAATCTTTATAATCTTTTTCAGGATTTATGTTTGCCTGTCCTGGTGCTACTTGATAGATTCAGATTTATTGTTTAATTTACTTGTATTTTTACAAGCTGTTGTACTAAATAGACTTTCCCAATCCTCACAATGACATTTTTTTTTTATTTTTTTTACATGCAAAGCATGCAATTTAAATACAATAAAAACGAGAAAAAACACAAAACATAACGTAACAAAACAAAACAATAGACCACCGGCCAGAAGGGCCGACAGCTCAGTACAACAAAATACAAACACGATAAATGCAGTGAAAAACACATCAGACATCAAGACACAAAATAGAAAACATTGTCAAACAAGCAAGCACAGTAACATTTCAAAACAAAACATCATAAAACAAAACTAACATCAAGATGCAACAGGAAACATAACAGGACAAGCACAATACACAACAAACAAAACAAAAATAATAAAGTTCAACATGTAAAGCAATAATAAAACACCAGTGCAAACGTACAGCACAGAAACAAGACATGAATAAAAACACCCACACCAAACCAACCGCCCCACAACGAACTATGGGCGAGGACAAAATAAACAACGGACTGAAGGACCGAGAACAAAACACAACATAAAAGACATCATGAAACAAAACAAGAAAATTGCACAGCACACAACAAGCTAAGAATAAACACATGCGAGCAATGCAGAAGGATAACATACACGTCAAAGTAAAATCAGCTTACATATTTGCCCGGGAATATGACCTGTGGATACCGCACATTAAACGCCTCCCAAATCAGCCACCTCCCCCAAGAGGCTTGACCCACCGCTGGGGGCGCCATGTGAACCGGAACCCCGGCAATAAGCACCCACAGACAGGGAACCCATGTGGTGTCCCTCCGGACGCGAGTAACCGCCACCCTATCCCATACACCTGGAACCCGCTCATCAGAAAAGTCCTCCAGCTTCTCAGACAGCAGGAACTCTGCAACCCAGGCCTCCAGGTCCTCAAAACGCAACCCCACAGTAGGGGGCCGGACAGAGGGCACCACCACAGGGGCACCAGCGGCCACGGGCACACCACCAGATGACTGCAGGGAACCATGGCGGCGCGCATCCTTTCTCGGTCACCACCAGGCCACGCCCAGCACCAGCATCCACACCATCCCTGGCATCGGAAGCCACCACACCCTACTGCAGAGAGCCCCGGCGGGGAAGGAACAGGAGGCACACCCGAGACACGGGCATCAGCACCAGCAGGCACATGTACCTCCGCCACCACCAACCGTCCAACAACTTGTCGGAGCCACGCCGTCAACACCTGAAGACCCACAGTCACTGAAGTCCCCAACATCAGCCCAGGCAGTAGACGAACGCCTGGAACGTTTGGGCTCCGGCCGGATATCGTCAGAGCCGGAAGCAGATCCAGAAGCACGGGCACCACTAGCCAGGCGAACCGACGCCTGACACAGAATGGCAGCAGCCTCGACCACAGGAGGAACCGGACCACACACAGCAGGAAGCTCCGCAGCCACCCCAACACCCAGCACAGCAGGGACCCGAGGTGCGGACGCAGGGCCAGGTTCCACATCCGAAGATGAGGAAGCAGACGGCGACACTTCACAGGGATCACCAGGAAGGTCCACGGGAGCGGCAGGGCCAGAGACATGGTCAGGAGGAACATCCGATGGCACTGCAACATCCGGAGGAGGGTCTGCGACAACTGGGGGAACGTCGGGCGACGCTGGGGGAGCCTCGGCAGCGAACGGGACGCTCACCTCTTCCAGAAGGAGCGGCGGGAAATCCCCTTCATGGAACAAGTTCACGGGAGCGACCGGATCAGCAGTACACCCGGCAGCCTGATGCCCCAACAAGCCACACCGGAAGCAAGTACGGGGTTGTCGGGCATAAAACACCCGCACGTAGTACCCTAACAGCCGGACAGAGGACGGAATGTCTGACCTCGGTCGCATCCCGAGGGGCCGAATGTTGGTCTTCACACCCAAATACGTGCCAGACGAAAGTGAATTTATCCGCACACTGATGATGGAGCCGTACCTCTGGAAGAATCGACGGAGGAGAGTCTCCGGGAAACTCCATGGGGGCGCCATGTACACTGACATACGTCACAGCACCACTACGGTCCGAAATGGTCACAGACCCAGTGCCTTCCTGCAGCTGCAAAGTACGCCTCTCGTACCTCTGTAGAAAAGCACGGTATACCACCTCGCCCACAAACTTGATGACACGGTGAGCAGTGACCAGCTCAACATCATATACGTCCCAAACCGGGACTCTGAGCATGTCACTCAATACCACGTCTACCAGCGGGTAACCAGCACGGCCAGTAAACTCCAATCCGATCGAGTTTAACCGCACGACAGCGGGAATAGGGCTGCCCATCGCAAAACACGCCATGTCCCCACCACCAGGAACAGCAGGGAGGGTAGAGACACCCACCCCCCTGCCGGTGAACACGGCAACTATCCCCAAAACTGCCAGAGCGGGCAAGCGACACGTCCACACCTCACGGCAGCTCAGCAAGGTCTCCTCACAATGACATTGATGTTGCTTGAAACATGGGTAGATCCTTCTTACAAAGACTTCAAAGATTCAAATGTTCACTGAACACCGAGGTCTTGAAACCTCAATCCGTGACGCCCAACAAGCTTATCATGTATCATAGGTTTACTCCCATTGACTACACTTGGTCACGTGACATTTAAAACACTGACGGTTGTGATGCCAGAGATTTACCAGGCGCCGTCATGTCGGATAAAAAAAACATACAGTAATACGGATACATCCTTATGCAATATCTTTGCATAAATACCACATGAATTATTCTATGGCAGCCCTTTATACTGGTGATGGTTGAGAATGATTATCAGTGGCGGTTCAGTAATGTTATTGTGGACTGCAGTATAGTATTGCTCAGGAAGGATAATCCAGTGGCTCAGGAAGGATAATCCCAGTGGCTCAGGAAGGATAATCCCAGTGGCTCAGGAAGGATAATCCCAGTGGTTCAGGAAGGATAATCCCAGTGATTCAGGAAGGATAATCCCAGTGGTTCAGGAAGGAAAATCCCAGAGGTTCAGGAAGAATAGTCCCAGTGGTTAAGTAAGGATAATCCCAGTGGTTCAGGAAGGATAATCCCAGTGGTTCAGGAAGGATAATCCCAGAGGTTCAGGAAGGATAATCCAGTGGTTCAGGAAGGATAATCCCAGTGGTTCAGGAAGGATAGTCCCAGTGGTCAGTAAGAATAATCCAGTGGTTCAGGAGGATAATCCAGTGTTCAGGAAGGATAATCCACTGGTTCAGGAAGGATAATCCCAGTGGTTCAGGTAGGATAGTCCCAGTGGTTCAGTAAGAATAATCCCAGTGGTTCAGAAAGGATAATCCCAGTGGCTCAGAATGAACAGTCCAGTGGATCAGGAAGAATATCCCAGTTGTCCAGGAAGTACTATCACAGTGATCAATGAAAGGCTATACTAGTGGCTCAGGCAGGACTATTTAGTTGTCTGGGGAGAACAAACTGTGTAGCCCGGGGTCATGTTCCCAGGTGTCCTGGGGTATGTTTCCAGTTTTCAATGTTGGTGGGACAGGTAGCCCAGGCTAATATGTTGGTGGGACAGGTAGCCCAGGCTAATATGTTGGTGGGACAGGTAGCCCAGGCTAATATGTTGGTGGGACAGGTAGCCCAGGCTAATATGTTGGTGGGACAGGTAGCCCAGGCTAATATGTTGGTGGGACAGGTAGCCCAGGCTAATATGTGGGTGGGACAGGTAGCCAGGCTAATATGTTGGTGGGACAGGTAGCCCAGGCTAATATGTTGGTGGGACAGGTAGCCCAGGCTAATATGTGGTGGGACAGGTAGCCCAGGCTAATATGTGGGTGGGACAGGTAGCCCAGGCTAATATGTGGGTGGGACAGGTAGCCCAGGCTAATATGTGGGTGGGACAGGTAGCCCAGGCTAATATGTGGGTGGGACAGGTAGCCCAGGCTAATATGTGGGTGGGACAGGTAGCCCAGGCTAGTATGTGGGTGAGACAGGTAGCCCAGGCTAGTATGTGGGTGGGACAGGTAGCCCAGGCTAGTATGTGGGTGGGACAGGTAGCCCAGGCTAGTATGTGGGTGGGACAGGTAGCCCAGGCTAATATGTTGGTGGGACAGGTAACTGAGGCTTATATGTTGGTGGGACAGATAGCCCAGGCTAATATGTGGGTGGGACAGGTAGCCCAGGCTAATATGTTCCCAGGTTACAGGAGCCAAGAGGCTCGTTGTTTCACAAAACGATACATAGAAGATGAGAAATAATGTCATAAAGCCAAATTATGGCAATCAAGAAATGGTTTGACCTTAGATTAAAGTTCATCGGGAAAAGTCTGAAAGTTCAAATGGCCGATCTAAAGCGAGAGTAAATCTCTTCCATACCTCAGAGAGCAGTAGTGAAGTCTGATGTACCACAGAAATTCAGGAAGGTGACGATTGATTGTGTTTGTTCTAAGGGCCGTACCTTTGACAGCATTTCTGTAAAGTTGACCATAAAGAGTGACAAAAGAGTAAAATAATGGTTACCTTGCGATGACTTCAGGGCTCAACGTCCTCGCGGCCCGGTCCTCGACCAGGCCTCCTCAACTACTTTCAACTTGTTGAAAACGACCAAGATATTTGACAACAACAACGACCATGATATTTGAGAGTAGTTTAAATTACAGTGTTACTTTCAGTTTACTATTAAATGACATACACACAGATATCACAATAACATGATATATTTCAATGAGAAAAATTGTATGAGTATACGGCTGCCACCTTACAACCTTTACTGAATTTTCTCATTGAATGACATATTACTGACATTAGTTTAAATGACAAACTCTCGGCAGTATTCGAAAGAGTAGTTCAGAGAGATCACTTATTTAATACCTCTAGGAGCTGGCTTTCAGGTCGAGAGAGCTGATGTTCTGTAGGAGTTAAGGATCCTGCAGGCCGCTCCAAGCAACAGCCTGTTAGCCAAAGCACTCACATGTCAAGCCTGGCCTCGCGCCTGTCTTGGGGGAGTAGAAGATCTCCCAGAACCCCATCAAGCAGGTAAGGATGCTGATGCTTAATTTGCACGCATAACTAAACCTCCTTTGCGATAGACACTTCTTCCTCAGACTCTAAGCCTATTAATTATCGTAGATATGTAGACAATATCTTTACTATTTTCAATTAAACTGACATTAGTTTAAATGACAAACTATCGGCAGTATTCGAAAGAGTAGTTCAGAGAGATCACTTATTTAATACCTCTAGGAGCTGGCTTTCAGGTCGAGAGAGCTTATGTTCTGTAGGAGTTAAGGATCCTGCAGGCCGCTCCAAGCAACAGCCTGTTAGCCAAAGCACTCACATGTCAAGCCTGGCCTCGCGCCCGTCTTGGGGGAGTAGAAGATCTCCCAGAACCCCATCAAGCAGGTAAGGATGCTGATGCTTAATTTGCACGCATAACTAAACCTCCTTTGCGATAGACACTTCTTCCTCAGACTCTAAGCCTATTAATTATCGTAGATATGTAGACAATATCTTTACTATTTTCAATTAACGTTAACACGTGGAAAACTTTACTGGTATTCTGAGAGTCCGCTTTCTGTAACCCAAGTGATGCTCTGAAAGTACAGTCTCTGTAGTCCACGTGATGTTCTGAAATGTTACTCTCTGAAAATTTAAGTGATGCTCTGAAAGTACTTACTCAGAAGACACGTGGTGGTCTGAAAAGTGCGAGGGTTGGAATAACAATCCCACCTGAGCTGGTGAACAATTAGACCCAAAAATCATCACCATGGCAAAAAAAAAAAAATGGATCTTGAATAAGACCGACAAACACCAGACCACGTGGTCAGCTCAGCATGGTCTGCACCACAGTTGTTGCTCTTCGTTTGATTACAGCCACCGACAAGGAGTGAATGATCCCTTTAATTACTTTTTAAAAGGTAATTACGATCACAATTGGCGCTGAGGAGCGAGCTTAAGTCAGAGCGGCGGGGGAAGTATGATAGAGGACAGACACACACATTCTGCTCCAGACGATTAAATTACTCGCCTACCTTGGTGGGAAACTCAATTTGGTGCTCAGTGCTTTTAAATTTTGGCACATACATGACAATGAATGTACTACACAACATAAGGTTAATCACACACTCACAAAATGGAAAAAGGGGGTATCTATGATTTTTCACAAACGTATGCATACTATAAAGTATTTGAAGTAGTGGATTAGTTATGATAAAGAACAATGTATTGACCTGGAGCCATCGCATTAGGTGAGGTCTAAGAACTTACGCTTTACCCGGAAAATCCGTGACAACAATTTGGTTAGGACACACAAGCATACACTCTGAAAGAGAACTGGTAGTACGGGGATCTTCAGCCTCCAGCACTCACTTTCAGCTTGAGCCTTACTCTCACCACCCCGCTTCTACCAGCTACACATTTCCATAACAAGGATGCTCCTTAACCACCATATTCAGTCTATGTTCTATTCCCTAAGCCAATACCTCTAAGAAGAAATGCTCATTCAGTTCATTCATTTCTAAGTGATCTATCTCCTTTCTTAAAAATTGGTTCCACATTAGCAACCTTCCACGACTCTGGCACTCTGCCTGACCCTAATGATTTATTAAATATGGTAGACAATGGCTTGCAAGGCTCCTCTTTGCATTCCTTAAGCACCCTGGCAAACACTTCGTCCGGCCCTGAGGATTTGTTTGGCTTGAGTTTCACTATTTGTTTAATAACATCCTCTTTGGTAACTGCCAAACTAGTCAACCTGTCTCCTTCCCCACCTACATAAACTTGCTGGGCGGAAAGCATAATGTTCAGTTCCTGTTTAGTAAATACAGAGAAAAAATATTTATTAAAAATACTACTTATCTCTTCGTCATTATCAATTATCTTACTTGGTTCAGTTTTTAATGGACTTATCCTTTCCCTAATCTTTGTTAGATATATCTGGTGAAATTCCTTTAGGATTTGTCTTTACTTGCCCTGCTATGCGAACTTTTTAGTTTCTTTTTGCCCTTCTTATCTCTTTTTTTTTTTCTTAAGATTTCTAACCAGTTGGACGATTCTTGTTCTAAACTGACTCCTCCATCCTTAATCTTTTGTACCAACCTCTCTTTCTACTTAAAAGGTTCTTCAGATCCTTTAACAATTTCGGATGACTATTATTCGATCAATTCAATTTGTATGATATACTACGTTTTTGTGCTTTGCTTAAAATATTTTTAAATAAGTTATATTTTGAATCCACATCGAAATCCCGTTTTACCTCACGCATCCCTGGGTTCACGTCTAACTCCAAGACCGGCCCTACCCCTCATTACCAGGACTTTCCAATCTATTTCACCCAAAAAATGTCCTAAACCATTAAAATCAGCTTTTCGAAAATCTGGCACATTAACAGAAATTTCTCCTACAAATCTATTCCATTCTATGCTAAATCTGATTTCTTTTTGAACACTTTTCCCAAGCTCACTCCCCATTTCGATGTCATAACTTGCATTTCGTTGTTAGTTAACACTGTCTAAAATGTTTATGTTTCAGTGGGTTCTGAACGTGTGGCTTAAGGAAGCAATCGTAAATTAATGAAGTAATCTTCTGCTTCTTTATTCCCTGATCTGTTAAGCT
>WNGS01000104.1:39723-63959 GCA_020271785.1 Procambarus virginalis | reverse complement strand
TGTGAGGCCACTGTCCTCTACAATGTGTGAGGCCACTGTCCTCTGCAATGTGTGAGGCCACTGTCCTCTACAATGTGTGAAGCCACTGTCCTCTACAATGTGTGAGGCCACTGTCCTCTACAATGTGTGAGGCCACTGTCCTCTACAATGTGTGAGGCCACTGTCCTCTGCAATGTGTGAGGGCACTGTCCTCTACAATGTGTGAGGCCACCGTCCTCTACAATGTGTGAGGCCACTGTCCTCTACAATGTGTGAGGCAACTGTCCTCTACAATGTTTCAGGCCACTGTTCTCTACAATGTTTGAGGCCACTGTCCTCTACAATGTTTGAGGCCACTGTCCTCTACAATATTTGAGGCCACTGTCCTCTACAATGTTTGAGGCCACTGTCCTCTACAATGTTTGAGGCCACTGTCCTCTATAATGTTTGAGGCCACTGTCCTCTATAATGTTTGAGGCCACTGTCCTATACAATATTTGAGACCACTGTCCTCTACAATGTGTGAGGCCACTGTCCTCTACAATGAGGACACTGTCCTCTACAATGTGTGAGGCCACTGTCCTCTACAATGTTTGAGGCCACTGACCTCTACAATGAGGCCACTGTTCTCTACAATGTGTAAGGCCACTGTCCTCTACAATGTGTGAGGCCACTGTCCTCTACAATGTTTGAGGCCACTATGCTCTACAATGAGGCCACTGTCATCTACAATGTGTGAGGCCACTGTCCTCTACAATGTTTGAAGGTCACTCTCCTCTACAATGTGTGAGGCCACTGTCCTCTACAATGTTTGAGGCCACTGTCCTCTACAATGAGGCCACTGTCCTCTACAATGTGTAAGGCCACTGTCCTCTACAATGAGGCCACTGTCCTCTACAATGTTTGAGGCCACTGTCTACAATGAGGCCACTGTCCTCTACAATGTTTGAGGCCACTGTCATCTACAATGAGGCCACTGTCCTCTACAATGTGTGAGGCCACTGTCCTCTACAATGTTTGAGGCCACTGTCCTCTACAATGTGTGAGGCCACTGTCCTCTACAATGTTTGAGGCCACTGTCCTCTACAATGTGTGAGGCCACTGTCCTCTACAATGTTTGAGGCCACTGTCCTCTACAATGTGTGAGGCCACTGTCCTCTACAATGTTTGAGGCCACTGTCCTCTACAATGTTGAGGCCACTGTCCTCTACAATGTTTGAGGCCACTGTCCTCTACAATGTTTGAGGCCACTGTCCTCTACAATGTTTGAGGCCACTGTCCTCTACAATGTTTGAGGCCACTGTCCTCTACAATGTTTGAGGCCACTGTCCTCTACAATGTTTGAGGCCACTGTCCTCTACAATGTTTGAGGTCACTGTCCTCTACAATGTGTGAGGCCACTGTCCTCTACAATGTTTGAGGCCACTGTCCTCTACAATGTTTGAGGCCACTGTCCTCTACAATGTTTGAGGCCACTGTCCTCTACAATGTTTGAGGCCACTGTCCTCTACAATGTTTGAGGCCACTGTCCTCTACAATGTTTGAGGCCACTGTCCTCTACAATGTTTGAGGCCACTGTCCTCTACAATGTTTGAGGCCACTGTCCTCTACAATGTTTGAGGCCACTGTCCTCTACAATGTTTGAGGCCACTGTCCTCTACAATGTTTGAGGCCACTGTCCTCTACAATGTTTGAGGCCACTGTCCTCTACAATGTGTGAGGCCACTGTCCTCTACAATGAGGCCACTGTCCTCTACAATGTGTGAGGCCACTGTCCTCTACAATGTGTGAGGCCACTGTCCTCTACAATGTGTGAGGCCACTGTCCTCTACAATGTGTGAGGCCACTGTCCTCTACAATGTGTGAAGCCACTGTCCTCTACAATGTGTGAGGCCACTGTCCTCTACAATGTGTGAGGCCACTGTCCTCTACAATGTGTGAGGCCACTGTCCTCTACAATGTGTGAGGGCACTGTCCTCTACAATGTGTGAGGCCACTGTCCTCTACAATGTGTGAGGCCACTGTCCTCTACAATGTGTGAGGCAACTGTCCTCTACAATGTTTGAGGCCACTGTTCTCTACAATGTTTGAGGCCACTGTCCTCTACAATGTTTGAGGCCACTGTCCTCTACAATGTTGAGGCCACTGTCCTCTACAATGTTTGAGGCCACTGTCCTCTACAATGTTTGAGGCCACTGTCCTCTACAATGTTTGAGGCCACTGTCCTCTATAATGTTTGAGGCCACTGTCCTCTACAATGTTTGAGGCCACTGTCCTCTACAATGTGTGAGGCCACTGTCCTCTACAATGAGGACACTGTCCTCTACAATGTGTGAGGCCACTGTCCTCTACAATGTTTGAGGCCACTGTCCTCTACAATGAGGCCACTGTCCTCTACAATGTGTAAGGCCACTGTCCTCTACAATGTGTGAGGCCACTGTCCTCTACAATGTTTGAGGCCACTATGCTCTACAATGAGGCCACTGTCATCTACAATGTGTGAGGCCACTGTCCTCTACAATGTTTGAAGGTCACTGTCCTCTACAATGTGTGAGGCCACTGTCCTCTACAATGTTTGAGGCCACTGTCCTCTACAATGAGGCCACTGTCCTCTACAATGTGTAAGGCCACTGTCCTCTACAATGAGGCCACTGTCCTCTACAATGTTTGAGGCCACTGTCTACAATGAGGCCACTGTCCTCTACAATGTTTGAGGCCACTGTCATCTACAATGAGGCCACTGTCCTCTACAATGTGTGAGGCCACTGTCCTCTACAATGTTTGAGGCCACTGTCCTCTACAATGAGGCCACTGTCCCCTACAATGTGTGAGGCCACTGTCCTCTACAATGTTTGAGGCCACTGTCCTCTACAATGAGGCCACTGTCCTCTACAATGTGTAAGGCCACTGTCCTCTACAATGTTTGAGGCCACTATCCTCTACAATGAGGACACTGTCCTCTACAATGTGTGAGGCCACTGACCTCTGCAATGTGTGAGGCCACTGTCCTCTACAATGTTTGAGGCCACTGTCCTCTACAATGTGTGAGGCCACCGCCCTCTACAATGAGTGAGGCCACTGTCCTCTACAATGTGTGAGGCAACTGTCCTCTACAATGTGTGAGGCAACTGTCCTCTACAATTTTTGAGGCCACTGTCCTCTACAATGGTTGAGGCCACTGTCCTGTACAATGTTTGAGGCCACTGTCCTCTAAAATGTTTGAGGTCACTGTTCTCTACAATGTGTGAGGCCACTGTCCTCTAGAATGTTTGAGGCCACTCTCCTCTACAATGTTTGAGGCCACTGTCCTCTACAATGTTTGAGGCCACTGTCCTCTACAATGTTTGAGGCCACTGTCCTCTACAATGTTTGCGGCCACTGTCCTCTACAATGTTTGAGGCCACTGTCCTCTACAATGTTTGAGGCCACTGTCCTCTACAATGTTTGAGGCCACTGTCCTCTACAATGTTTGAGGCCACTGTCCTCTACAATGTTTGAGGCCACTGTCCTCTACAATGTGTGAGGCCACTGTCCTCTACAATGTGTGAGGCCACTGCCCTCTACAATGAGGCCACTGTCCTCTACAAGGTTTGAGGCCACTGTCCTCTACAATGTTTGAGGCCACTGTCCTCTACAATGTTTGAGGCCACTGTCCTCTACAATGTGTGAGGCCACTGTTCTCTACAATGTGTGAGGCCACTGTCCTCTACAATGTGTGAGGCCACTGTCCTCTACAATGTTTGAGGCCACTGTCCTCTACAATGTGTGAGGCCACTGTTCTCTACAATGTTTGAGGCCACTGTCCTCTACATGTTTGAGGCCACTGTCCTCTACAATGTGTGAGGCCACTGTCCTCTACAATGTGTGAGGCCACTGTCCTCTACAATGTGTGAGGCCACTGTCCTCTACAATGAGGACAGTCCTCTACAATGTGTGAGGCCACTGTCCTCTACAATGTGTGAGGCCACTGTCCTCTACAATGTGTGAGGCCACTGTCCTCTACAATGTGTGAGGCCACTGTCCTCTACAATGTGTGAGGCCACTGTCCTCTACAATGAGGTCACTGTCCTCTACAATGTTTGAGGCCACTGTCCTCTACAATTTTTGAGGCCACTGTCCTCTACAATGTGTGAGGCCACTGTCCTCTACAATGTTTGAGTTCACTGTCCTCTATAATGTGTGAGGCCACTGTCCTCTACAATGTTTGAAGGTCACTGTCCTCTACAATGTGTGAGGCCACTGTCCTCTACAATGTTTGAGGGCCACTGTCCTCTACAATGTTTGAGGCCACTGTCCTCTACAATGTGTGAGGCCACTGACCTCTACAATGTGTGAGGCCACTGTCCTCTACAATGAGGTCACTGTCCTCTACAATGTTTGAGGCCACTGTCCTCTACAATTTTTCAGGCCACTGTCCTCTACAATGAGGCCACTGTCCTCTACAATGTTTGAGTCCACTGTCGTCTACAATGAGGCCACTGTCCTCTACAATGTTTGAGGCCACTGTCATCTACAATGAGGCCACTGTCCTCTACAATGTGTGAGGCCACTGTCCTCTACAATGTTTGAGGCCACTGTCCTCTACAATGAGGCCACTGTCCTCTACAATGTGTGAGGCCACTGTCCTCTACAATGTTTGAGGCCACTGTCCTCTACAATGAGGCCACTGTCCTCTACAATGTGTAAGGCCACTGTCCTCTACAATGTGTGAGGCCACTGTCCTCTACAATGTTTGAGGCCACTATCCTCTACAATGAGGACACTGTCCTCTACAATGTGTGAGGCCACTGACCTCTGCAATGTGTGAGGCCACTGTCCTCTACAATGTTTGAGGCCACTGTCCTCTACAATGTGTGAGGCCACCGCCCTCTACAATGAGTGAGGCCACTGTCCTCTACAATGTGTGAGGCAACTGTCCTCTACAATGTGTGAGGCAACTGTCCTCTACAATTTTTGAGGCCACTGTCCTCTACAATGGTTGAGGCCACTGTCCTGTACAATGTTTGAGGCCACTGTCCTCTAAAATGTTTGAGGTCACTGTTCTCTACAATGTGTGAGGCCACTGTCCTCTAGAATGTTTGAGGCCACTCTCCTCTACAATGTTAGAGTCCACTGTCCTCTACAATGTTTGAGGCCACTGTCCTCTACAATGTTTGAGGCCACTGTCCTCTACAATGTTGAGGCCACTGTCCTCTACAATGAGGCCACTGTCCTCTACAATGTTTGAGGCCACTGTCCTCTACAATGTGTGAGGCCACTGTCCTCTACAATGTGTGAGGCCACTGTCCTCTACAATGTGTGAGGCCACTGTCCTCTACAATGTGTGAGGCCACTGTCCTCTACAATGTGTGAGGCCACTGTCCTCTACAATGTGTGAGGCCACTGTCCTCTACAATGTGTGAGGCCACTGTCCTCTACAATGTGTGAGGCCACTGTCCTCTACAATGTGTGAGGCCACTGTCCTCTACAATGTGTGAGGCCACTGTCCTCTACAATGTGTGAGGCACTGTCCTCTACAATGTGTGAGGCCACTGTCCTCTACAATGTGTGAGGCCACTGTCCTCTACAATGTGTGAGGCCACTGTCCTCTACAATGTTTGAGGCCACTGTCCTCTACAATGTTGAGGCCACTGTCCTCTACAATGTTTGAGGCCACTGTCCTCTACAATGTTTGAGGCCACTGTCCTCTACAATGTTTGAGGCCACTGTCCTCTACAATGTTGAGGCCACTGTCCTCTACAATGTTTGAGGCCACTGTCCTCTACAATGTTTGAGGCCACTGTCCTCTACAATGTTTGAGGCCACTGTCCTCTACAATGTTTGAGGCCACTGTCCTCTACAATGTGTGAGGCCACTGTCCTCTACAATGAGGACACTGTCCTCTACAATGTGTGAGGCCACTGTCCTCTACAATGTTTGAGGCCACTGTCCTCTACAATGAGGCCACTGTCCTCTACAATGTGAGGCCACTGTCCTCTACAATGTGTGAGGCCACTGTCCTCTACAATGTTTGAGGCCACTGTCCTCTACAATGAGGCCACTGTCCTCTACAATGTGTGAGGCCACTGTCCTCTACAATGTTTGAGGCCACTGTCCTCTACAATGTGTGAGGCCACTGTCCTCTACAATGAGGCCACTGTCCTCTACAATGTGTAGGCCACTGTCCTCTACAATGAGGCCACTGTCCTCTACAATGTTTGAGGCCACTGTCTACAATGAGGCCACTGTCCTCTACAATGTTTGAGGCCACTGTCATCTACAATGAGGCCACTGTCCTCTACAATGTGTGAGGCCACTGTCCTCTACAATGTTTGAGGCCACTGTCCTCTACAATGAGGCCACTGTCCTCTACAATGTGTGAGGCCACTGTCCTCTACAATGTTTGAGGCCACTGTCCTCTACAATGAGGCCACTGTCCTCTACAATGAGGCCACTGTCCTCTACAATGTGTGAGGCCACTGTCCTCTACAATGTTGAGGCCACTATCCTCTACAATGAGGACACTGTCCTCTACAATGTGTGAGGCCACTGACCTCTACAATGTGTGAGGCCACTGTCCTCTACAATGTTTGAGGCCACTGTCCTCTACAATGTGTGAGGCCACCGCCTCTACAATGAGTGAGGCCACTGTCCTCTACAATGTGTGAGGCCACTGTCCTCTACAATGTGTGAGGCACTGTCCTCTACAATGTTTGAGGCCACTGTCCTCTACAATGGTTGAGGCCACTGTCCTGTACAATGTTGAGGCCACTGTCCTCTAAAATGTTTGAGGTCACTGTTCTCTACAATGTGTGAGGCCACTGTCCTCTAGAATGTTTGAGGCCACTGTCCTCTACAATGTTTGAGGCCACTGTCCTCTACAATGTTTGAGGCCACTGTCCTCTACAATGTTTGAGGCCACTGTCCTCTACAATGTTTGAGGCCACTGTCCTCTACAATGTTTGAGGCCACTGTCCTCTACAATGTTTGAGGCCACTGTCCTCTACAATGTTGAGGCCACTGTCCTCTACAATGTTTGAGGCCACTGTCCTCTACAATGTTTGAGGCCACTGTCCTCTACAATGTTTGAGGCCACTGTCCTCTACAATGTGTGAGGCCACTGTCCTCTACAATGAGGCCACTGTCCTCTACAATGTGTGAGGCCACTGTCCTCTACAATGTTTGAGGCCACTGTCCTCTACAATGTTTGAGGCCACTGTCCTCTACAATGTTTGAGGCCACTGTCCTCTACAATGTGTGAGGCCACTGTCCTCTACAATGTTTGAGGCCACTGTCCTCTACAATGTTGAGGCCACTGTCCTCTACAATGTTTGAGGCCACTGTCCTCTACAATGTTTGAGGCCACTGTCCTCTACAATGTTTGAGGCCACTGTCCTCTACAATGTTTGAGGCCACTGTCCTCTACAATGTTTGAGGCACTGTCCTCTACAATGTGTGAGGCCACTGTCCTCTACAATGTGTGAGGCCACTGTCCTCTACAATGTGTGAGGCCACTGTCCTCTACAATGTGTGAGGCCACTGTCCTCTACAATGTGTGAGGCCACTGTCCTCTACAATGAGACAGTCCTCTACAATGTGTGAGGCCACTGTCCTCTACAATGTGTGAGGCCACTGTCCTCTACAATGTGTGAGGCCACTGTCCTCTTCAATGTTTGAGGCCACTGTCCTCTACAATGAGGACAGTCCTCTACAATGTTTGAGGTCACTGTCCTCTATAATGTGTGAGGCCACTGTCCTCTACAATGTTTGAAGGTCACTGTCCTCTACAATGTGTGAGGCTACTGTCCTCTACAATGTTTGAGGGCCACTGTCCTCTACAATGTTTGAGGCCACTGTCCTCTACAATGTGTGAGGCCACTGACCTCTACAATGTGTGAGGCCACTGTCCTCTACAATGAGGTCACTGTCCTCTACAATGTTTGAGGCCACTGTCCTCTACAATTTTTCAGGCCACTGTCCTCTACAATGTGTGAGGCTACTGTCCTCAACAATGTTTGAGGTCACTGTCCTCTACAATGTGTGAGGCCACTGTCCTCAACAATGTTTGAGGTCACTGTCCTCTATAATGTGTGAGGGCCACTGTCCTCTACAATGTTTGAAGGCCAATGTCCTCTACAATGTTTGAGGGCCACTGTCCTCTACAATGTTTGAGGCCAGTGTCCTCTATAATGTGTGAGGCCACTGTCCTCTACAATGTTTGAGGGCCACTGTCCTCTACAATGAGGACACTGTCCTCTACAATGTGTGAGGCCACTGTCCTCTACAATGAAGCCACTGTCCTCTACAATGTGTGAGGCAACTGTCCTCTACAATGAGGCCACTGTCCTCTACAATGTGTAAGGCCACTGTCCTCTACAATGTGTGAGGCCACTGTCCTCTACAATGTTTGAGGCCACTATCCTCTACAATGAGGCCACTGTCCTCTACAATGTGTGAGGCCACTGTCCTCTACAATGTGTGAGGCCACTGTCCTCTACAATGTGTGAGGCCACTGTCCTCTACAATGTGTGAGGCCACTGTCTTCTACAATGAGGTCACTGTCCTCTACAATGTTTGAGGTCACTGTCCTCTACAATGTGTGAGGCCACTGTCCTCTACAATGTTTGAGGCCACTGTCCTCTACAATGTGTGAGGCCACTGTCCTCTACAATGTTTGAAGGTCACTGTTCTCTACAATGTGTGAGGCCACTGTCCTCTACAATGTTTGAGGGCCACTGTCCTCAACAATGTTTGAGGCCACTGTCCTCTACAATATGTGAGGCCACTGTCCTCTACAATGTTTGAGGCACTGTCCTCTACAATGAGGACCACTGTCCTCTACAATGTGAGAGGCCACTGTCCTCTACAATGTTTGAGGCCACTGTCCTCTACAATGTTGAGGCCACTGTCCTCTACAATTGTGAGGCCACTGTCCTCTACAATGTGTGAGGCAACTGTCCTCTACAATGTTTGAGGCCACTATCCTCTACAATGAGGCCACTGTCATCTACAATGTGTGAGGCCACTGTCCTCTACAATGTTTGAGGCCACTGTCCTCTACAATGAGGCCACTGTCCTCTACAATGTGTAAGGCCACTGTCCTCTACAATGTGTGAGGCCACTGTCCTCTACAATGTTTGAGGCCACTGTCCTCTACAATGAGGCCACTGTCCTCTACAATGTTTGAGGCCACTGTCCTCTACAATGAGGCCACTGTCCTCTACAATGTTTGAGGCCACTGTCCTCTACAATGAGGCCACTGTCCTCTACAATGTGTGAGGCCACTGTCCTCTACAATGTTTGAGGCCACTGTCCTCTACAATGAGGCCACTGTCCTCTACAATGTGTGAGGCCACTGTCCTCTACAATGTTTGAGGCCACTGTCCTCTACAATGAGGCCACTGTCCTCTACAATGTGTAAGGCCACTGTCCTCTACATTGTTGAGCCACTGTCCTCTACAATTTTGAGGCCACTATCCTCTACAATGAGGACACTGTCCTCTACAATGTGTGAGGCCACTGACCTCTACAATGTGTGAGGCCACTGTCCTCTACAATGTTTGAGGCCACTGTCCTCTACAATGTGTGAGGCCACTGCCCTCTACAATGAGTGAGGCCACTGTCCTCTACAATGTTGAGGCAACTGTCCTCTACAATGTGTGAGGCACTGACCTCTACAATTTTAGGGGCCACCACTGTCCTCTACAATGGTTGAGGCCACTGTCCTGTACATGTTGAGGCCACTGTCCTCTAAATGTTTGAGGTCACTGTTCTCTACATGTGTGAGGCCACTGTCCTCTAGAATGTTTGAGGCCACTCTCCTCTACAATGTTAGAGTCCACTGTCCTCTACAATGTTTGAGGCCACTGTCCTCTACAATGTTTGAGGCCACTGTCCTCTACAATGTTTGCGGCCACTGTCCTCTACAATGTTTGAGGCCACTGTCCTCTACAATGTTTGAGGCCACTGTCCTCTACAATGTTTGAGGCCAATGTCCTCTACAATGTTTGAGGCCACTGTCCTCTACAATGTTTGAGGCCACTGTCCTCTAAAATGTGTGAGGCCACTGCCCTCTACAATGAGGCCACTGTCCTCTACAGGTTTGAGGCCACTGTACTGTACAATGTTTGAGGGCCACTGTCCTCTACAATGTTTAAGGCCACTGTCCTCTACAATGTGTGAGGCCATTGTCCTCTACAATGTGTGAAGCCACTGTCCTCTACAATGTGTGAGGCCACTGTCCTCTACAATGTGTGAGGCCACTGTTCTCTACAATGTGTGAGGCCACTGTCCTCTACAATGTGTGAGGCCACTGTCCTCTACAATGTTTGAGGCAAGTGTCCTCTACAATGTGTGAGGCCACTGTTCTCTACAATGTTTGAGGCCACTGTCTTCTACATTGTTTGAGGCCACTGTCCTCTACAATGTGTGAGGCCACTGTCCTCTACACTGTGTGAGGCCACTGTCCTCTTCAATGTTTGAGGGCCACTGTCCTCTACAATGAGGACAGTCCTCTACAATGTGTGAGGCCACTGTCCTCTACAATGTGTGAGGCCACTGTCCTCTACAATGTGTGAGGCCACTGTCCTCTACAATGAGGTCACTGTCCTCTACAATGTTTGAGGCCACTGTCCTCTACAATTTTTGAGGCCACTGTCCTCTACAATGTGTGAGGCCACTGTCCTCTACAATGTTTGAGGTCACTGTCCTCTATAATGTGTGAGGCCACTGTCCTCTACAATGTTTGAAGGTCACTGTCCTCTACAATGTGTGAGGCTACTGTCCTCTACAATGTTTGAGGCCACTGTCCTCTACAATGTTTGAGGCCACTGTCCTCTACAATGTGTGAGGCCACTGACCCCTCTAACAATGGTTGAGGCCACTGTCCTCTACAATGAGGTCCCTGTCCTCTACAATGTTTGAGGCCACTGTCCTCTACAATGTGNAGATGGAATTAGACCTGTAGGAGAAAATTCTGTTAAAGTGCCAGATTTTCGAAAAGCTGATTTTAATAGCCTAAGAAACTTTTTGGGTCAAATTGATTGGAAAGTCTTGGGTATAGGGTGTGGGCCGGTCTTGGAGCGTGACATGAACCCAGCGATAGGTGATGTAAATGGGGATTTCGATGTGGATTCAATATATAACTTATTTAAGAATATTTAAACAAAGCACAGGAACGTAGTATACCACACAAATTGAATAGATCGATTACTAATGACCCAAAGTGGATAACAAAGAATTTGAAGAACCTTATAGGTAAAAAGAGAGCTTGGTACAAAAGGATTAAAAATGGGGAGGTCACTTTAGAACAGGAATTCGTACAACTGGTTAAAAATGTTAAAAAAGAGATAAGGAAAGCAAAAAGAAACTATGAAGTTCGCATAGCAGGGCAAGCAAAGACAAATCCTAAAGGGTTTTTTCAGTTATATCGAACTAAGACTAGGGAAAGGATAGGTCCATTAAAAACTGAGACAGGTCAAATAACAGATAGTGATGAAGAGATGAGTAGTATTTTTAACAAATATTTTGTATCTGTATTTACTAAAGAGGAACTTAACAATATGCCTTCAGCCGAACAAGTCTATGTGGGTGGGGACGAGGACAGGTTGACGAGTTTAGCAGTTACCAGGGAGGATGTTCTTAAACAAATAGTAAAACTCAAACCAAACAAATCCCCAGGGCCGGATGAAGTGTTTGCCAGAGTGCTGAAAGAATGCAAAGAGGAGCTTTGTGACCCACTGTCAATCATATTTAATAAATCAATAGAGTCAGGCACAGTGCCAGAGTTTTGGAAAGTTGCTAATGTGATACCAGTTTTTAAGAAAGGAGATAGATCACTTGCGTCTAACTATCGACCAATTAGCTTAACGTCTATTGTGGGAAAGTTACTCGAATCTATAATAGCAAATAAAATTCGTCTTCATCTTGAAAAACATAAATTAATAATTGAGTCGCAACATGGTTTTATAAATGGCCGTTCATGTTTAACAAATTTGTTATCTTTTTATTCTAGCATAGTTGAGGCAGTTGATAGTGGTAAGGATTGTGATGTTGTGTACCTTGACTTTAGCAAAGCTTTCGATACAGTGCCACATGAAAGACTGATTAAAAAGATAGAGGCTCATGGTATTGGGGGTGCTATATTAAGCTGGATTAGGGCATGGCTATACCAAAGGAAACAGAGAGTTAGTATAAATGGAGTCAAGTCAGAGTGGGAAAATGTTGTAAGTGGAGTGCCTCAAGGCTCTGTCTTGGGACCTCTGTTGTTTATAATATATATAAATGATTTAGATTCAGGTTTGAGTAGCAACATTTGCAAATTTGCCGATGATACGAAAATCGGTAGGGAAATTAATTCGGAGGAGGACTCACTATCACTTCAAGTTGATCTAGATAGGGTTTTGAAATGGTCAAAGGATTGGCAGATGCAGTTTAATGCTGATAAATGTAAAGTTCTGAGCTAGGTAATGATGATAGAGTTACAAGATACGAGCTAGATGGTGTTGAGATTGCGAAGTCGGATTGCGAAAGGGATCTGGGAGTTATAATTAGTAAGAATTTAAAACAAAAGGATCAATGCATAAATGTTCGTAATAAGGCAAATAGGACACTCGGATTTATTAATCGCAGCGTAAGTAACAAGACACCTGGTGTGATTCTCAAGCTATATCTTGCTCTGGTTAGGCCCCATTTAGATTATGCAGTTCAGTTTTGGTCGCCATATTATAGAATGGATATTACTTCACTTGAACGTGAGGTCACTGTCCTCTACAATGTTTGAGGCCACTGTCCACTACAATGTGTGAGGCCACTGTCCTCTACAATTGTGAGGCCACTGTCCTCTACAATGAGGTCACTGTCCTCTACAATGTTTGAGGCCACTGGCCTCTACAATGTGTGAGGCCACCGCCCTCTACAATGAGTGAGGCCATTGTCCTCTACAACGTGTGAGGCAACTGTCCTCTTCAATGTGTCAGGCAACTGTCCTCTACAATTTTTGAGGCCACTGTCCTCTACAATGGTTGAGGCCACTGTCCTGTACAATGTTTGAGGCCACTGTCCTCTAAAATGTTTGAGGTCACTGTTCTCTACAATGTGTGAGGCCACTGTCCTCCAGAATGTTTGAGGCCACTCTCCTCTACAATGTTAGAGTCCACTGTCCTCTACAATGTTTGAGGCCACTGTCCTCTACAATGTTTGCGGCCACTGTCCTCTACAATGTTTGAGGCCACTGTCCTCTACAATGTTTGAGGCCACTGTCCTCTACAATGTTGAGGCCACTGTCCTCTACAATGTTTGAGGCCACTGTCCTCTACAATGTTTGAGGCCAATGTCCTCTACAATGTTTGAGGCCACTGTCCTCTACAATGTTTGAGGCCACTGTCCTCTAAAATGTGTGAGGCCACTGCCCTCTACAATGAGGCCACTGTCCTCTACAAGGTTTGAGGCCACTGTACTCTACAATGTTTGAGGGCCACTGTCCTCTACAATGTTTAAGGCCACTGTCCTCTACAATGTGTGAGGCCATTGTCCTCTACAATGTGTGAAGCCACTGTCCTCTACAATGTGTGAGGCCATTGTCCTCTACAATGTGTGAAGCCACTGTCCTCTACAATGTGTGAGGCCACTGTCCTCTACAATGTGTGAGGCCACTGTTCTCTACAATGTGTGAGGCCACTGTCCTCTACAATGTGTGAGGCCACTGTCCTCTACAATGTTTGAGGCAAGTGTTCTCTACAATGTGTGATGCCACTGTTCTCTACAATGTTTGAGGCCACTGTTTTCTACATTGTTTGAGGCCACTGTCCTCTACAATGTGTGAGGCCACTGTCCTCTACACTGTGTGAGGCCACTGTCCTCTTCAATGTTTGAGGGCCACTGTCCTCTACAATGAGGACAGTCCTCTACAATGTGTGAGGCCACTGTCCTCTACAATGTGTGAGGCCACTGTCCTCTACAATGTGTGAGGCCACTGTCCTCTACAATGAGGTCACTGTCCTCTACAATGTTTGAGGCCACTGTCCTCTACAATTTTGAGGCCACTGTCCTCTACAATGTGTGAGGCCACTGTCCTCTACAATGTTTGAGGTCACTGTCCTCTATAATGTGTGAGGCCACTGTCCTCTACAATGTTTGAAGGTCACTGTCCTCTACAATGTGTGAGGCTACTGTCCTCTACAATGTTTGAGGGCCACTGTCCTCTACAATGTTTGAGGCCACTGTCCTCTACAATGTGAGGCCACTGACCTCTACAATGTGTGAGGCCCTGTCCTCTACAATGAGGTCACTGTCCTCTACAATGTTTGAGGCCACGTCCTCTAAAAATTTTCAGGCCACTGTCCTCTACAATGTGTGAGGCTACTGTCCTCAACAATGTTTGAGGTCACTGTCCTCTACAATGTGTGAGGCTACTGTCCTCAAAATGTTTGAGGTCACTGTCCTCTACAATGTGTGAGGCCATGGTCCTCTACAATGTGTGAAGCCACTGTCCTCTACAATGTGTGAGCCACTGTTCCTCTACAATGTGTGAGACCACTGTTCTCTACAATGTGTGAGGCCATGTCCTCTACAATGTGTGAGGCCACTGTCCTCTACAATGTTGAGGCAAGTGTCCTCTACAATGTTGAGGCCACTGTTCTCTACAATGTTTGAGGGCCACTGTCTTCTACATTGTTTGAGGCTACTGTCCTCTACAATGTGTGCGGCCACTGTCCTCTACACTGTGTGAGGCCACTGTCCTCTTCAATGTTTGAGGGCCACTGTTCTCTACAATGAGGACAGTCCTCTACAATGTGTGAGGCCACTGTCCTCTACAATGTGTGAGGCCCTGTCCTCTACAATGTGTGAGGCCACTGTCCTCTACAATGAGGTCACTGTCCTCTACAATGTTTGAGGCCACTGTCCCCTACATTTTTGAGGCCACGTCCTCTACAATGTGTGAGGCCACTGTCCTCTACAATNCTACAATGTTTGAGGCCACTGTCCTCTACAATGTTTGAGGCCACTGTCCTCTACAATGTTGAGGTCACTGTCCTCTACAATGTTTGAGGCCACTGTCCTCTACAATGTGTGAGGCCACTGTCCTCTACAATGTTGAGGCCACTGTCCTCTACAATGTTTGAGGCCACTGTCCTCTACAATGTTTGAGGCCACTGTCCTCTACAATGTTTGAGGCCACTGTCCTCTACAATGTTTGAGGCCACTGTCCTCACAATGTGTGAGGCCACTGTCCTCTACAATGTTTGAGGCCACTGTCCTCTACAATGAGGACCTGTCCTCTACATGTGTGAGAGGCCACTGTCCTCTACAATGTGAGCCACTGTCCTCTACAATGTGTGAGGCCACTGTCCTCTACAATGTGTGCCACTGTCCTCTACAATGTTTAGGCCACTGTCCTCTACAATGTGTGAGGCCACTGTCCTCTACAATGTTTGAGGCCACTGTCCTCTACAATGAGGCCACTGTCCTCTACAATGTGTGAGGCCACTGTCCTCTACAATGTTTGAGGCCACTGTCCTCTACAATGTTTGAGGCCACTGTCCTCTACAATGTGTGAGGCCACTGTCCTCTACAATGAGGCCACTGTCCTCTACAATGTTTGAGGCCACTGTCCTCTACAATGTGTGAGGCCACTGTCCTCTACAATGTTTGAGGCCACTGTCCTCTACAATGTGTGAGGCACTGTCCTCTACAATGTTTGAGGCCACTGTCCTCTACAATGTTGAGGCCACTGTCCTCTACAATGTTGAGGCCACTGTCCTCTACAATGTTTGAGGCCACTGTCCTCTACAATGTGTGAGGCCACTGTCCTCTACAATGTTTGAGGCCACTGTCCTCTACAATGTGGCCACTGTCCTCTACAATGTGTGAGGCCACTGTCCTCTACATGTTTGAGGCCACTGTCCTCTACAATGAGGCCACTGTCCTCTACAATGTGTGAGGCCACTGTCCTCTACAATGTTGAGGCCACTGTCCTCTACAATGTTTGAGGCCACTGTCCTCTACAATGTGAGGCCACTGTCCTCTACAATGTTGAGGCCACTGTCCTCTACAATGTGTGAGGCCACTGTCCTCTACAATGAGCCACTGTCCTCTACAATGTTGTGAGGCCACTGTCCTCTACAATGTTTGAGGCCACTGTCCTCTACAATGTTGAGGCCACTGTCCTCTACAATGTTGAGGCCACTGTCCTCTACAATGTTTGAGGCCACTGTCCTCTACAATGAGGCCACTGTCCTCTACAATGTTTGAGGCCACTGTCCTCTACAATGAGGCCACTGTCCTCTACAATGTGTGAGGCCACTGTCCTCTACAATGTGTGAGCCACTGTCCTCTACAATGAGGCCACTGTCCTCTACAATGTGTGAGGCCACTGTCCTCTACAATGTTTGAGGCCACTGTCCTCTACAATGAGGCCACTGTCCTCTACAATGTGAGGCCACTGTCCTCTACATGTGTGAGGGCACTGTCCTCTACAATGTTTGAGGCCACTGTCCTCTACAATGAGGCCTGTCCTCTACAATGTGTGAGGCCACTGTCCTCTACAATGTGTGAGGCCACTGTCCTCTACAATGTTTGAGGCCACTGTCCTCTACAATGTGTGAGGCCACTGTCCTCTACAATGTGTGAGGCCACTGTCCTCTACAATGTGTGAGGCCACTGTCCTCTACAATGTGAGGCACTGTCCTCTACAATGTTTGAGGCCACTGTCCTCTACAATGGTTGAGGCCACTGTCCTCTACAATGTTTGAGGCCACTGTCCTCTACAATGTTTGAGGCCACTGTCCTCTACAATGTGTGAGGCCACTGTCCTCTACAATGTTTGAGGCCACTGTCCTCTACAATGTTTGAGGCCACTGTCCTCTACAATGTTTGAGGCCACTGTCCTCTACAATGTTTGAGGCCACTGTCCTCTACAATGTTTGAGCCACTGTCCTCTACAATGTTTGAGGCCACTGTCCTCTACAATGTTTGAGGCCACTGTCCTCTACAATGTTGAGGCCACTGTCCTCTACAATGTTTGAGGCCACTGTCCTCTACAATGTTTGAGGCCACTGTCCTCTACAATGTGTGAGGCCACTGTCCTCTACAATGAGGCCACTGTCCTCTACAATGTTTGAGGCCACTGTCCTCTACAATGTTTGAGGCCACTGTCCTCTACAATGTTTGAGGCCACTGTCCTCTACAATGTTTGAGGCCACTGTCCTCTACAATGTGTGAGGCCACTGTCCTCTACAATGTGTGAGGCCACTGTCCTCTACAATGTGTGAGGCCACTGTCCTCTACAATGTGAGGCCACTGTCCTCTACAATGTGTGAGGCCACTGTCCTCTACAATGTTTGAGGCAACTGTCCTCTACAATGTGTGAGGCCACTGTCCTCTACAATGTTTGAGGCCACTGTCCTCTACAATGTTTGAGGCCACTGTCCTCTACAATGTGTGAGGCCACTGTCCTCTACAATGTGTGAGGCCACTGTCCTCTACAATGTTTGAGGCCACTGTCCTCTACAATGAGGACTGTCCTCTACAATGTGTGAGGCCACTGTCCTCTACAATGTGTGAGGCCACTGTCCTCTACAATGTGTGAGGCCACTGTCCTCTACAATGAGGCCACTGTCCTCTACAATGTTTGAGGCCACTGTCCTCTACAATTGTTGAGGCCACTGTCCTCTACAATGTGTGAGGCCACTGTCCTCTACAATGTTGAGGCCACTGTCCTCTACAATGTGTGAGGCCACTGTCCTCTACAATGTTTGAGGCCACTGTCCTCTACAATGTGTGAGGCCACTGTCCTCTACAATGTTTGAGGCCACTGTCCTCTACAATGTTTGAGGCCACTGTCCTCTACAATGTGTGAGGCCACTGTCCTCTACAATGTTTGAGGCCACTGTCCTCTACAATGAGGCCACTGTCCTCTACAATGTTTGAGGCCACTGTCCTCTACAATGAGGCCACTGTCCTCTACAATGTGTGAGGCCACTGTCCTCTACAATGTGTGAGGCCACTGTCCTCTACAATGTGTGAGGCCACTGTCCTCTACAATGTGTGAGGCCACTGTCCTCTACAATGTGTGAGGCCACTGTCCTCTACAATGTTGAGGCCACTGTCCTCTACAATGTTTGAGGCCACTGTCCTCTACAATGAGGCCACTGTCCTCTACAATGTGTGAGGCCACTGTCCTCTACAATGTGTGAGGCCACTGTCCTCTACAATGTGTGAGGCCACTGTCCTCTACAATGTGTGAGGCCACTGTCCTCTACAATGAGGCCACTGTCCTCTACAATGTTTGAGGCCACTGTCCTCTACAATGTGTGAGGCCACTGTCCTCTACAATGTTTGAGGCCACTGTCCTCTACAATGTGTGAGGCCACTGTCCTCTACAATGTTTGAGGCCACTGTCCTCTACAATGTGTGAGGCCACTGTCCTCTACAATGTTTGAGGCCACTGTCCTCTACAATGTTTGAGGCCACTGTCCTCTACAATGTGTGAGGCCACTGTCCTCTACAATGTTTGAGGCCACTGTCCTCTACAATGAGGCCACTGTCCTCTACAATGTGTGAGGCCACTGTCCTCTACAATGTTGAGGCCACTGTCCTCTACAATGTTTGAGGCCACTGTCCTCTACAATGAGGCCACTGTCCTCTACAATGTGTGAGGCCACTGTCCTCTACAATGTGTGAGGCCACTGTCCTCTACAATGTTTGAGGCCACTGTCCTCTACAATGAGGCCACTGTCCTCTACAATGTGTGAGGCCACTGTCCTCTACAATGTTTGAGGCCACTGTCCTCTACAATGAGGCCACTGTCCTCTACAATGTGTGAGGCCACTGTCCTCTACAATGTGTGAGGCCACTGTCCTCTACAATGTTTGAGGCCACTGTCCTCTACAATGAGGCCACTGTCCTCTACAATGTTTGAGGCCACTGTCCTCTACAATGAGGCCACTGTCCTCTACAATGTTGAGGCCACTGTCCTCTACAATGAGGCCACTGTCCTCTACAATGTGTGAGGCCACTGTCCTCTACAATGTTTGAGGCCACTGTCCTCTACAATGAGGCCACTGTCCTCTACAATGTGTGAGGCCACTGTCCTCTACAATGTTTGAGGCCACTGTCCTCTACAATGAGGCCACTGTCCTCTACAATGTGTGAGGCCACTGTCCTCTACAATGTGTGAGGCCACTGTCCTCTACAATGTTTGAGGCCACTGTCCTCTACAATGAGGACACTGTCCTCTACAATGTTGAGGCCACTGTCCTCTACAATGTGTGAGGCCACTGTCCTCTACAATGTTTGAGGCCACTGTCCTCTACAATGTGTGAGGCCACTGTCCTCTACAATGTGTGAGGCCACTGTCCTCTACAATGTGTGAGGCAACTGTCCTCTACAATGTGTGAGGCAACTGTCCTCTACAATTTTTGAGGCCACTGTCCTCTACAATGTGTGAGGCCACTGTCCTCTACAATGTTTGAGGCCACTGTCCTCTAAAATGTTTGAGGTCACTGTTCTCTACAATGTGTGAGGCCACTGTCCTCTACAATGTTTGAGGCCACTGTCCTCTACAATGTTAGGCCACTGTCCTCTACAATGTTTGAGGCCACTGTCCTCTACAATGTTTGAGGCCACTGTCCTCTACAATGTTTGAGGCCACTGTCCTCTACAATGTTTGAGGCCACTGTCCTCTACAATGTTTGAGGCCACTGTCCTCTACAATGTTTGAGGCCACTGTCCTCTACAATGTTTGAGGCCACTGTCCTCTACAATGTTTGAGGCCACTGTCCTCTACAATGTGTGAGGCCACTGTCCTCTACAATGAGGCCACTGTCCTCTACAATGTTTGAGGCCACTGTCCTCTACAATGTTTGAGGCCACTGTCCTCTACAATGTTTAAGGCCACTGTCCTCTACAATGTTGAGGCCACTGTCCTCTACAATGTGTGAGGCCACTGTCCTCTACAATGTGTGAGGCCACTGTCCTCTACAATGTGTGAGGCCACTGTCTCTACAATGTGTGAGGCCACTGTCCTCTACAATGTGTGAGGCCACTGTCCTCTACAATGTTTGAGGCAAGTGTCCTCTACAATGTGTGAGGCCACTGTTCTCTACAATGTTTGAGGCCACTGTCTTCTACATTGTTTGAGGCCACTGTCCTCTACAATGTGTGAGGCCACTGTCCTCTACAATGTGTGAGGCCACTGTCCTCTTCAATGTTTGAGGGCCACTGTCCTCTACAATGAGGACAGTCCTCTACAATGTGTGAGGCCACTGTCCTCTACAATGTGTGAGGCCACTGTCCTCTACAATGTGTGAGGCCACTGTCCTCTACAATGAGGTCACTGTCCTCTACAATGTTTGAGGCCACTGTCCTCTACAATTTTTGAGGCCACTGTCCTCTACAATGTGTGAGGCCACTGTCCTCTACAATGTTTGAGGTCACTGTCCTCTATAATGTGTGAGGCCACTGTCCTCTACAATGTTTGAAGGTCACTGTCCTCTACAATGTGTGAGGCCACTGTCCTCTACAATGTTTGAGGGCCACTGTCCTCTACAATGTTTGAGGCCACTGTCCTCTACAATGTGTGAGGCCACTGACCTCTACAATGTGTGAGGCCACTGTCCTCTACAATGAGGTCACTGTCCTCTACAATGTTTGAGGCCACTGTCCTCTACAATTTTGAGGCCACTGTCCTCTACAATGTGTGAGGCCACTGTCCTCTACAATGTTTGAGGCCACTGTCCTCTACAATGTGTGAGGCCACTGTCCTCTACAATGTTTGAGGCCACTGTCCTCTACAATGTGTGAGGCCACTGTCCTCTACAATGTTTGAGGCCACTGTCCTCTACAATGTTTGAGGCCACTGTCCTCTACAATGTTTGAGGCCAGTGTCCTCTACAATGTGTGAGGCCACTGTCCTCTACAATGTTTGAGGCCACTGTCCTCTACAATGAGGACACTGTCCTCTACAATGTGTGAGGCCACTGTCCTCTACAATGAGCCACTGTCCTCTACAATGTGTGAGGCCACTGTCCTCTACAATGAGGCCACTGTCCTCTACAATGTGTGAGGCCACTGTCCTCTACAATGTGTGAGGCCACTGTCCTCTACAATGTTTGAGGCCACTGTCCTCTACAATGAGGCCACTGTCCTCTACAATGTGTGAGGCCACTGTCCTCTACAATGTGTGAGGCCACTGTCCTCTACAATGTGTGAGGCCACTGTCCTCTACAATGTGTGAGGCCACTGTCTTCTACAATGAGGTCACTGTCCTCTACAATGTTTGAGGTCACTGTCCTCTACAATGTGTGAGGCCACTGTCCTCTACAATGTTTGAGGCCACTGACCTCTACAATGAGGCCACTGTCCTCTACAATGTGTGAGGCCACTGTCCTCTACAATGTGTGAGGCCACTGTCCTCTACAATGTTTGAGGCCACTGTCCTCTACAATGAGGCCACTGTCCTCTACAATGTTGAGGCCACTGTCCTCTACAATGTTTGAGGCCACTGTCCTCTACAATGTGTGAGGCCACTGTCCTCTACAATGTGTGAGGCCACTGTCCTCTACAATGTTTGAGGCCACTGTCCTCTACAATGAGGCCACTGTCCTCTACAATGTGTGAGGCCACTGTCCTCTACAATGAGGCCACTGTCCTCTACAATGTTTGAGGCCACTGTCCTCTACAATGTTTGAGGCCACTGTCCTCTACAATGAGGCCACTGTCCTCTACAATGTGTGAGGCCACTGTCCTCTACAATGTTGAGGCCACTGTCCTCTACAATGAGGCCACTGTCCTCTACAATGTGTGAGGCCACTGTCCTCTACAATGTTGAGGCCACTGTCCTCTACAATGAGGCCACTGTCCTCTACAATGTGTGAGGCCACTGTCCTCTACAATGTGTGAGGCCACTGTCCTCTACAATGTTGAGGCCACTGTCCTCTACAATGTTTGAGGCCACTGTCCTCTACAATGTGTGAGGCCACTGTCCTCTACAATGTGTGAGGCCACTGTCCTCTACAATGTTTGAGGCCACTGTCCTCTACAATGGTTGAGGCCACTGTCCTCTACAATGTTTGAGGCCACTGTCCTCTACAATGTTTGAGGCCACTGTCCTCTACAATGTGTGAGGCCACTGTCCTCTACAATGTTTGAGGCCACTGTCCTCTACAATGTTGAGGCCACTGTCCTCTACAATGTTTGAGGCCACTGTCCTCTACAATGTTTGAGGCCACTGTCCTCTACAATTGAGGCCACTGTCCTCTACAATGTTTGAGGCCACTGTCCTCTACAATGTTTGAGCCACTGTCCTCTACAATGTTTGAGGCCACTGTCCTCTACAATGTTTGAGGCCACTGTCCTCTACAATGTGTGAGGCCACTGTCCTCTACAATGTTTGAGGCCACTGTCCTCTACAATGTGTGAGGCCACTGTCCTCTACAATGAGGCCACTGTCCTCTACAATGTTTGAGGCCACTGTCCTCTACAATGTTGAGGCCACTGTCCTCTACAATGTTTGAGGCCACTGTCCTCTACAATGTTTGAGGCCACTGTCCTCTACAATGTTTAGCCACTGTCCTCTACAATGTTTGAGGCCACTGTCCTCTACAATGTTTGAGGCCACTGTCCTCTACAATGTTGAGGCCACTGTCCTCTACAATGTTTGAGGCCACTGTCCTCTACAATGTTGAGGCCACTGTCCTCTACAATTTTGAGGCCACTGTCCTCTACAATGTTTGAGGCCACTGTCCTCTACAATGTTTGAGGCCACTGTCCTCTACATGTTTGAGGCCACTGTCCTCTACAATGTGGAGGCCACTGTCCTCTACAATGTGTGAGGCCACTGTCCTCTACAATGTTTGAGGCCACTGTCCTCTACAATGAGGCACTGTCCTCTACAATGTGTTGAGGCCACTGTCCTCTACAATGTGTGAGGCCACTGTCCTCTACAATGTGTGAGGCCACTGTCCTCTACAATGTGTCACTGTCCTCTACAATGTTTGAGGCCACTGTCCTCTACAATGTGTGAGGCCACTGTCCTCTACAATGTGTTGAGGCCACTGTCCTCTACAATGTGTGAGGCCACTGTCCTCTACAATGTTGAGGCCACTGTCCTCTACAATGTTTGAGGCCACTGTCCTCTACAATGTTTGAGGCCACTGTCCTCTACAATGTTGAGGCCACTGTCCTCTACAATGTTTGAGGCCACTGTCCTCTACAATGTGTGAGGCCACTGTCCTCTACAATGTTTGAGGCCACTGTCCTCTACAATGTTAGAGGCCACTGTCCTCTACAATGTTTGAGGCCACTGTCCTCTACAATGTTTGAGGCCACTGTCCTCTACAATGTTTGAGGCCACTGTCCTCTACAATGTTTGAGGCCACTGTCCTCTACAATGTTTGAGGCCACTGTCCTCTACAATGTTTGAGGCACGTCCTCTACAATGTTTGAGGCCACTGTCCTCTACAATGTGAGGCCACTGTCCTCTACAATGAGGCCACTGTCCTCTACAATGTTGAGGCCACTGTCTCTACAATGTTTGAGGCCACTGTCCTCTACAATGTTTGAGGCCACTGTCCTCTACAATGTGTGAGGCCACTGTCCTCTACAATGTGTGAGCCACTGTCCTCTACAATGTGTTAGGCCACTGTCCTCTACAATGTGTGAGGCCACTGTCCTCTACAATGTGTGAGGCCACTGTCCTCTACAATGTGGAGGCCACTGTCCTCTACAATGTTTGAGGGCACTGTCCTCTACAATGTGTGAGGCCACTGTTCCTACAATGTTTGGGCACTG
Source organism: Procambarus virginalis (assembly GCA_020271785.1). Classification (NCBI taxonomy): domain Eukaryota; kingdom Metazoa; phylum Arthropoda; class Malacostraca; order Decapoda; family Cambaridae; genus Procambarus; species Procambarus virginalis. The sequence goes on along the minus strand of WNGS01000104.1, from coordinate 40,211 downwards.
TCCTCTACAATGTTTGAGGCCACTGTCCTCTACAATTGTGAGGCCACTGTCCTCTACAATGTGTGAGGCCACTGTCCTCTACAATGTTTGAGGCCACTGTCCTCTACAATGAGCAGTCCTCTACAATGTGTGAGGCCACTGTCCTCTACATGTGTGAGGCCACTGTCCTCTACAATGTTTGAGGCCACTGTCCTCTACAATGAGGTCACTGTCCTCTACAATGTTTGAGGCCACTGTCCTCTACAATTTTTGAGGCCACTGTCCTCTACAATGTGTGAGGCCACTGTCCTCTACAATGTTTGAGGTCACTGTCCTCTACAATGTGTGAGGCCACTGTCCTCTACAATGTTTGAGGTCACTGTCCTCTACAATGTGTGAGGCCACTGTCCTCTACAATGTTTGAGGGCCACTGTCCTCTACAATGTTGAGGCCACTGTCCTCTACAATGTGTGAGGCCACTGTCCTCTACAATGTGTGAGGCCACTGTC
>WNGS01000103.1:0-36150 GCA_020271785.1 Procambarus virginalis | reverse complement strand
AAGATGTGGGAAAAACACTTAAGACTAAAACTTTAAACTGAAAACTTAAAAAAAGTTGTCTAGGTTGGCTCAATTGCTCCCAGTGACACTTCACTGGATTGCAGAGACCTATTGACACCAGGACCAGAATGTGAGTGTTGGTATAAAGAGGAGCTAAGATCACCCTCATAAGAGTAAATTTGCCAAAAAATTACAGGCCAAGCAAAGCCAAATTTCATATTTTGATGACAGAAAGATGGAATTCAGGTTCAAATTTTATTCAAAAGAATTGTGTGTGTGTGTGTGTGTGTGTGCAGAGAACATAAGAGTTATGTACAATTACGGAGATAGGAGCTACCCATATTAATGAAGCCACTATTTATTTTATCTATTTATAATACAGTACAAGAGTTTTTAACATTTTTGTACAGCCACTACACACACAGCATGTTGGCAGGTCCTTAATCCTAATTTTTCCCAGAATACGACCAGCTAAATCATTTAACAACCAGGTACCCCATTCACCTGCTGGGTGACAGAGGATACAGTTAAGGATTTTTTATTATTATTTTCTACTACAGACATGGCCACACATTTACAATGTTACCATACACTGTATATACATTTTCTTCTCTCCTCCATGGACAGGTTAGAGATGTTTATTTATTATTTATTTTATTTATTTATTTATATACAAGAAGGTACATTGGTTTGTGAGGATACATAGCTAGTAATTAAATTCTTGTAAAGCCACTAGTACGCGCAGCGTTTCGGGCAGGTGTTAAACATATGAGGTGTACATATGAGGTGTACATACCCACATAGCAGGTGTAAAACATATATGTGTTAAATATAGTTCAGGGATGCCCAGTCAATCCTTCCTGGCCAGGATACGAACCTAGGCCAAAGCACTAGCGAAACGTGGACTTCACGATTATGCAAAGCGTTCGGCAAGGGAAATAAGGGAAGCAGTTGTTTCCCCCGATGTCAGCAAACCCAGTGCTTCTGTCCAAGTGAAAAAATTCACAAGGGCCATCATGATGAGGGTTCGAACCTACGTCCGAGAGTATCCCAGATGCGCCATAATCGACTGCTACGACATGGTTAAAATCCCTTGTGGATTTGTTCATTTGATGCATCACACTATTGTGATTTCTGAGAGTTCTGTCTGAGTGTTACAAGATATGGCAGCTCGGGGTCACCCCCAAGGCTTGCACTTGCCCATCTAGCTCATTAGTGTGGTTGATACCAAAGTATCGACACTGTGTGGTCTACTATTACTTGTAAGAGGGTTTCCCTTAATGGCTCCCAGCAACCTGGCCTCTACTCAAGTGCGTTACATCCAGCAGTTGACTCCATAGATGCATTCATAAACTTTACATGCTGTTCAGTCAATACGGGAATTTTTTCAAATATAAATTTATAATATATTAGCATATTATGCATAATAGGCATAGGTTAGGTTAGGTGTTCAGATTCTGTTGGTGATTATTTGTATTTGTTATACGTGGGTGAAGCAATTACAGCGTTGTGGTTCGAACAAAATTCGTCAGTGAAGCACTTGTTCCGGAAGTGTTCAAACGAAATCAGTAGAGCTGTGTGTAAACCATTTTTTCATTCATAAACAGGGGGTTTAGCGGGTGCATGGAATCACTTTTGGGCCTTTGTTTTGTTTGGAGGATGGGGTGCTCCAGAGCTACCGGGATTCACGAAGCAGTTACACAAGCACTTACGAACGTATACAGCTTTCCTCAATCTTTGACGGCTTGGGTTACATTTATTAAACAGTTTACAAGCCTGAAAACTTGCCAAACTGTTATTATTGTTATAAACAGCCACTTGGTGCTTCGGAGCTCATTAACTGTTTATTAATTGTAAACAAAGCCGCCAAAGATTGGGAAAAGATGTATAGGTTCGTAAGTGCTTGCGTAACTGCTTCGTGAAATTGGCCCAGCTCTAAACCTCACCCTGCCCTGCAAACAAAGATCCAAAAGTGATTCCCTGCACCCGCCAAACCCCCTGTTTATGAATGAAAAACGGTTTACACACGACTCACAACTGCTGACGTTCGAACATTTCCGGAACAAGTGCTTCACTGACGAATTTTGTTCGAACCACAACACTGGAAATGCTTCACCCACGTACTACAAATACAAATAATCGCCAACAGAACTTGAACACNGGCACTGCTGTGGTAGGCACCGGTTGGGCACTGCTGTGGTAGGTACCGGTGGTGGGCACTGCTGTGGTAGGGCACGGTGGTGGAGTACTGCTGTGGAAGGGATCACTGTGGTAGGCACTGCTGTGGTAGGCACGGTGGTGGGCACTGCTGTGGTAGGCACCGGTGGTGGGCACTACTGTGATAGACTGCTGTGGTTGGCACTACTTTGGTAGGCACTGCTGTGGTAGGCACTGCTGTGGTGGAACTTTCACCGATGACAACAAAGAAATGAGCGAGCTACTGAGGAAGCAGTACGACTCTGTTTTCAGCGAGCCATTAAACGCACTAAAGATCGATAACCCAAATGAATTTTTCATGGATATGATACCAACATCAAATCATATATCAGACGTCACCCTATCCCCACTGGACTTTGAAGAAGCCATAAACAGTATGCCTATGCACTCTGCACCAGGCCCGGATTCTTGGAACTCCATATTCATCAAGAACTGTAAAAAAACCACTATCGCAGGCACTCCACATTCTGTGGAGACAAAGTCTAGATACTGGCGTTATTCCTGATATACTAAAAACAGCAGAGATAGCACCACTTCATAAAGGAGGAAATAAGGCAGAGGCAAAGAATTACAGACCGATAGCGTTAACATCGCACATCATTAAAATTTTGAGAGAGTGCTAAGAAGTAAGCTCACAAAATACATGGAATCACAGCATCTCCATAACCCCGGACAACATGGTTTCAGAACAGGGCGCTCTTGCCTGTCGCAGTTGCTGGACCACTATGATATGCCATTAGATGCTATGGAAGACAAACAAAATGCTGATGTAATTTACACAGATTTCGCATAAGCTTTTGATAAATGTGACCATGGTGTTATTGCACATAAAATGCGCTCAAAAGGAATTACCGGAAAAATAGGCAGATGGATCTACAATTTCCTGACTAACAGAACCCAATGTGTAATAGTCAACAAAATAAAATCCAGCCCATCAACTGTTAAGAGCTCAGTCCCCCAGGGTACTGTGCTTGCTCCAGTACTTTTTCTCATCCTCATATCGGACATAGACAAGAACACAACCTATAGCACTGTATCATCCTTTGCAGATGACACCAGGCTCTTCATGAGAGTAGGCAACATAGAGGACACGGCAAACCTCCAGTCAGATGTAGATCAGGTCTTTCTATGGGCTACAGAAAATAATATGGTGTTTAACGAAGATAAGTTCCAGCTCATGCGCTATGGAAAAAATGAAAATATAAAAACGGAAACCACGTACAAAACTCAGGCAAATCATAACATAGCACGAAAAGGCAATGTAAAGGATTTGGGTGTACTCATGTCGGAAGACCTTACCTTTAAAGAACACAATAAAGTGGCCGTCACAACTGCACGAAAAATGACGGGTTGGATAACAAGAACTTTTCACACTAGAGATGCTATACCGATGATGATACTTTTCAAAACGCTTGTGCTCTCTAGAGTGGAGTACTGCTGCACAATGACAGCCCCTTTCACAGCTGGAGAAATTGCTGACCTGGAGAGCGTGCAGAGATCCTTTACTGCTAGAATTCACTCGGTAAAACATCTAAATTATTGGGACCGACTAAAGAGCCTAAATCTGTACTCCCTTGAGCGCAGGCGGGAGAGATACATAATAATTTACACATGGAAAATATTAGAGGGGCTGGTCCCAAACCTGCACACAGAAATAACATCACATACGACCGGAAGACATGGCAGGATGTGCAGAATACCCCCGTTGAAAAACAGAGGTGCAACTGGTACTCTGAGAGAGAACTCCATCAACATCGGGGGCCCGAGACTGTTCAACACGCTTCCACTACACATAAGGGACATAACTGGCCGACCCCTCACAGTGTTCAAGAGAGAACTGGATAAGCACCTCCAAAGGATACCTGATCAACCAGGCTGTGACTCGTACGTCAGGCTGCGAGCAGCCGCGTCCAACAGCCTGGTTGATCAGGTCCAGCAACCAGGAGGCCTGGTCGATGACCGGGCCGCGGGGACGCTAAGCCCCGGAAGCACCTCAAGGTATACTCAAGGTAAGGTGGTGGGCACCACTGTGGTAGGCACTGCTGTGGTGGGCGCTATTGTGGTAGGCACTGCTGTGGTGGGCACTTGTGGTTGGCACTGCTGTGGTAGGCACCAGTGGTGGGCACTACTGTGGTGGGCACTGCTGTGGTTGGCACTGCTGTGGTAGGCACCAGTGGTGGGCACTACTGTGGTGGGCACTGCTGTGGTTGGCACTGCTGTGGTAGGCACCAGTGGTGGGCACTACTGTGGTGGGCACTGCTGTGGTTGGCACTGCTGTGGTAGGCACCAGTGGTGGGCACTACTGTGGTGGGCACTTGTGGTTGGCACTGCTGTGGTAGGCACCAGTGGTGGGCACTACTGTGGTGGGCACTGCTGTGGTTGGCACTGCTGTGGTAGGCACCAGTGGTGGGCACTACTGTGGTGGGCACTGCTGTGGTTGGCACTGCTGTGGTAGGCACCAGTGGTGGGCACTACTGTGGTGGGCGCTATTGTGGTTGGCACTGCTGTGGTGGGCGCTATTGTGGTAGGCACTGCTGTGGTGGGCACTTGTGGTTGGCACTGCTGTGGTGGGTGCTATTGTGGTAGGCACTGCTGTGGTGGGCACTTGTGGTTGGCACTGCTGTGGTGGGCGCTATTGTGGTAGGCACTGCTGTGGTGGGCACTTGTGGTTGGCACTGCTGTGGTGGGCACTTGTGGTGGGCACTGCTGTGGTAGGCACCAGTGGTGGGCACTACTGTGGTAGGCACTGCTGTGGTAGGCACCAGTGGTGGGCACTACTGTGGTAGGCACCAGTGGTGGGCACTACTGTGGTAGGCACCAGTGGTGGGCACTACTGTGGTTGGCACCAGTGGTGGGCACTGCTGTGGTAGGCACCAGTGGTGGGCACTACTGTGGTTGGCACCAGTGGTGGGCACTGCTGTGGTAAGCACTGCTGTGGTAGGCACTGCTGTGGTAGGCACCAGTGGTGGGCACTACTGTGGTAGGCACCAGTGGTGGGCACTGCTGTGGTAAGCACTGCTGTGGTAGGCACTGCTGTGGTGGGCACTGCTGTGGTAGGCACCAGTGGTGGGCACTACTGTGGTGGGCACTGCTGTGGTAGGCACCAGTGGTGGGCACTACTGTGGTAGGCACTGCTGTGGTAGGCACCAGTGGTGAGCACTACTGTGGTGGGCACTGCTGTGGTGGGCACCACTGTGGTAGGCACTACTGTGGTGGGCACTGCTGTGGTAGGCACTGCTGTGGTGGGCACTACTGTGGTAGGCACTACTGAGGTGGGCACTGCTGTGGTAGGCACCAGTGGTGGGCACTACTGTGGTGGGCACTGCTGTGGTAGGCACCAGTGGTGGGCACTACTGTGGTAGGCACTGCTGTGGTAGGCACCAGTGGTGGGCACTACTGTGGTGGGCACTGCTGTGGTAGGCACCAGTGGTGGGCACTACTGTGGTGGGCACTGCTGTGGTGGGCACTACTGTGATAGGCACTGCTGTGGTGGGCACTACTGTGGTAGGCACTGCTGTGGTGGGCACCACTGTGGTAGGCACTGCTGTGGTGGGCGCTATTGTGGTAGGCACTGCTGTGGTGGGCACTTGTGGTTGGCACTGCGGTGCTGGGCACTACTGTGGTGGGCACTATTGTGGTAGGCACTGCGGTGGTGGGCACCACTGTGGTAGGCACCACTGTAGTAGGCATCACTGTGGTAGGCACCACTGTAGTAGGCACCACTGTAGTAGGTCCTAGGACTCAGGGCCACTTTTGTGGTCCCTGCTTCAAGGTTCCGGTGGTCCAAGTGAATGACATTCTACTTAAATTTAACTTTGATTAATTAAATATCTCTTGTAATGGGTATTAGTGTTAAGCCTGAACATGTAAATGATTAAATGAAGCATTGCAACTAAATCCATTTTTTTTTACAGGTCCTAGAATGTATGACAAGAAAAATGCACCATAAGAGATGGTGTCTTGGTGTGGTACTCTTGAGGGCCATCACAGCACTATTAATTTGGGGCCCTTTGGTAGGGGTTCTCCGAGGTGTAAAGGCCGTCGTGGCGTACAGTACCCAACGTGATGCAGCGTATGCTGAAGAATCTGATCCCAAGGCATTAGAAAGTTTCCCTGAATTATGGCAGCGAATATTCATTTGGGGATTCTTCTCATTGTTATTTATCCATGTTGTCTCTGCCACCATCGCATTTTTGATGCTCAGACGGCATAAATATGGAAGGTAAGATATGATTTTTAATTCTTGAATTAAACTGTGATTAGATGTCAGGCTGCGAACTGCTGGTTCCAACAGCACTGGTGGACCAGTCCAGCAACCAAGAACCAACCAGGCTGCGGAGACATTGAGCCCCGAAATCATCGCAAGGTAACCGTAAGGTGATACCCAAGAATTGATAAACTAAGCATATGTAGGATTCCGTCTGTGGAAATTGGTACACAATATGTTGTGTGCCTGCATCAAGTGTATAAGGCATGTATAAATACACAGTTTATAAAAGTTTGTTCACCAGTATATGTTATATATGTTGTTGTACAAAGAAAATGTAAAAAAAAAAAGCTAGTCTTGAGAGTAATTAACACTTTGGCTCACCCAGCGCGCCACCCCTCAACTATGCGATATGGGTCCCAGCGTTTCACGGGAGCGCGCAGTAATTCTGAAAAGTGTATACTCTCTCCAACTTTGTCACCTCAATTCTCGTCCTACGAGATTAAATTTGGTATCATTGTGTTAGCAATAGAATTCTCTACAGCACTAAATGCATATAAACTCCAAAAGCCCGGCTAATTACCCAGGAGCGCGCAAAAACAATAAAATGTGTTCACTCTTTTCACTCTGGTCACCTCAATTTGTGTCCTAGGTCTTTCATTTTGGTATCAATGGGTTCGCAATAGAATTCTCTAAATGAACATTGGCATATAAAATAAAAAACCTGGTCATGCTCCAACCGCCGACGAGTTGACGACGGGCCATGCGTTAGCTGCGAGTGCAATCCGTCCTCGCAAATTCGTATAGTCAATATTGACTTATTAAATAAGTGCATAGGTGACATACTTAACATAATAGTTTCCCTTGAAAAGCTTCATAGAAAACACCGACCTTACCTAACCTACTTAGTATGTTAAGATAAGCATCTTATTGCTTCGTAATTACAATTATTACCTAACCTATACCTATAATAGGTTAAGTAACAGTTGTAATTACGAAGCTATAAGATGCCTATTTTAACATACTAAGTAGGTTAGGTAAGGTCGGTGTTTTCTATGAAGCTTTTCAAGGGAAACTATTATGTTTAGTATGTCACCTATGCACTTATTTAATAAGTCAATATTGACTATACGAATTTGCGAGGACGGGTTGTTCGCGTGAGAGCCCAGACGCCTTCCAGCTACACTCCTACACACTACATACACTCTTTGTACTTACCACTTCAGTGTTGTGTGTTGAACATGACATAGGCGTGTAGGGAAGACATAGGTGCACATTTTAAAACCAGTCCCCAAAAAATCGGATGAAAACCTGATTTTTGGTGATTATGTTTAGTGGATGACGCAGCATTGCGTCATCCCTGAGACTACCACCAGTAAACGGATGACGCAGCATTGCATCATGCCCGGACGAAAGTGTTAAGTACCACTTTCTGAGCAGTTTTTTGGGGGGCTTCCTTTAGCTTAAAGCACCAAGCATGATAGCATACCTTGAGGTTACCTTGAGGTGCTTCCAGGGCTTAGTGTCCCCGCGGCCCGGTCATCGACCAGGCCTCCTGGTTGCTGGACTGATCAACCAGGCTGTTGGACGCGGCTGCTCGCAGCCTGATGTATGAGTCACAGCCTGGTTGATCAGGTATCCTTTGGAGGTGCTTATCCAGTTCTCTCTTGAACACTGTGAGGGGTTTGCCAGTTATGCCCCTTATGTGTAGCGGGAGCGTGTTGAACAGTCTCGGGTCCCTGATGTTGATAGAGTTCTCTCTCAGAGTACCTGTTGCACCTCTGTTTTTCAACGGGGGTATTCTGCACATCCTGCCATGTCTTCTGGTCTCATGTGATGTTATTTCTGTGTGCAGGTTTGGGACCAGCCCCTCTAATATTTTCCATGTGTAAATTATTATGTATCTCTCCCGCCTGCGCTCAAGGGAGTACAGATTTAGGCTCTTTAGTCGGTCCCAATAGTTTAGATGTTTTACCGAGTGGATTCTAGCAGTAAAGGATCTCTGCACGCTCTCCAGGTCAGCAATTTCTCCAGCTTTGAAAGGGGCTGTCATTGTGCAGCAGTACTCCACTCTAGAGAGCACAAGCGTTTTGAAAAGTATCATCATCGGTATAGCATCTCTAGTGTGAAAAGTTCTTGTTATCCAACCCGTCATTTTTCGTGCAGTTGTGACGGCCACTTTATTGTGTTCTTTAACCCTTAACATGCTCGGGGTCTAATATCCTGCTATCCGCACAGGCGCATGTCATTTTGAAAAAAAAAAAATATTTTTTCTTCCTAACCTGTTAATTTGTGTTCACTGATCACGGGAAAAATAATAAAAAAATCGTAAGTGCAATATATTGCCCGCTATAGGGCGGGGAAGTCTGGCAAATTATAGGCACTGACTCAGCATGCGTCCCAGACGGTCTGTTGCTCGCCAGCTGTCAGGCCAGAGTTGCCACAAAGAGATAATTACCTAATTATTTCAATGTCTGATTGATGTTTCATAGTTTTTTTGCTGTAATATTATTCAATAGTGTGTAGTTTGATATATTTATATAATAAAATGAGTGAATCATTGCTGTACTCAAAAATATGGTGTGCATATTGTTGATTCAGTTATGTTCATCAATCAGTGAACAAATACTTTGTCGGTTATTACACTATAAGCACAGGTTATATATAAGTATCTGCATGTTTTGTTCACTATAACGAACCACTAAGTAGCTATTATGAGTCAAAAAGTAACGAGGAGTGACCGCCGTGTACCAGCCAGCCACTCCCGCCCTCCCTCCAGTCATCTGACTCGCCCACATTCTCCTCCCACAATACTGTTTTTGCTATAATTCACTATATACAGACGGTATATATAAGTATCTACATGTTTTGTTCACCATAACTGTACATCTAAGCTTGTATGGTGAGTAAAGTCACAAAGACATAGGACCTAACACAGTCAGCTGATGGCTGCCTCCCTCAAGGCCAGACACTAATATTTCTCCTCCAACAATACTGTGTGGTGTTATTACGCTATATACACACATTATAAATAAATATCTACCTGTTTTATTCACCATACTTGTACAAATAAACTGGTATGGTGCCCAAGACCATCGTGGTAACCAGTAAACAACACCGTCGTCTGCACGGTGGCGTCGTGCAGACGACGCCACCACCCTCACCAAAATGGCGGCTCCAAACCTTCTCTTGCTGTTTATACCCTCTATACACACGTTATATATAAGTATCTACATTTGTGTTCACTATAGCGAACCACTAAGCTGGTATGCTGAGTGCAGTCAATAAAAGGTGGCCACACACAGTCAGAAAACATCGCCACCACCCTCCCTCCCACAGCATTACTCCTCCCTCCATGGCGCACAGCGCTAAATATCATCGCAATCCTGCTATTATCAGAACCCTGGTCACTTTTATCACAGTCAGGGGTCTTCTGTAATAATATCATCGCTACATAATAGCATGAACAAGTATATTATGGCATTTTTAGGCGATGCTGTGGTCACAAGCTGAACAGCAGTGCTGTGAGCTCATGCTGCGTGCGTCAGGCTTGGTAGCTTACGCGATACTGAGGCCCCTAACACCCGGGAGTTTGGCCCACGATTTTTTTTAAAAATGGCGTCTGTTTACAAGAGCCCTGATGAAGGTGTGGTGAACCCCGTGTATCCGCGGGCCGTTTAAATCTTGCGTAGTGCTCCAACACTTCATATGAAGTGAAGAGCAGTCGACTGGTAAAACGCCTAGCACTTCATATGAAGTGATGAGCACTTTAAGGGTTAAAGGTAAGGTCTTCCGACATGAGTACACCCAAATCCTTTACATTGCCTTTTCGTGCTATGTTATGATTTGTCTGAGTTTTGTACGTGGTTTCCGTTTTTATATTTTCATTTTTTCCATAGCGCATGAGCTGGAACTTATCTTCGTTAATCACCATATTATTTTCTGTAGCCCATAGAAAGACCTGATCTACATCTGACTGGAGGTTTGCCGTGTCCTCTATGTTGCCTACTCTCATGAAGATCCTGGTGTCATCTGCAAAGGATGATACAGTGCTATAGGTTGTGTTCTTGTCTATGTCCGATATGAGGATGAGAAAAAGTACTGGAGCAAGCACAGTACCCTGAGGGACTGAGCTCTTAACAGTTGATGGGCTGGATTTTATTTTGTTGACTATTACACATTGGGTTCTGTTGGTCAGGAAATTGTAGATCCATCTGCCTATTTTTCCGGTAATTCCTTTTGAGCGCATTTGATGTGCAATAACACCATGGTCACATTTATCAAAAGCTTTTGCGAAATCTGTGTAAATTACATCAGCGTTTTGTTTGTCTTCCAAAGCATCTAATGCCATATCATAGTGGTCCAGCAACTGCGACAGGCAAGAGCGCCCTGTTCTGAAACCATGTTGTCGGGGGTTATGGAGATGCTGTGCTTCCATGTATTTTGTGAGCTTACTTCTTAGCACTCTCTCAAAAATTTTAATGATGTGCGATGTTAACGCTATCGGTCTGTAATTTTTTGCCTCTGCCTTATTTCCTCCTTTATGAAGTGGTGCTATCTCTGCTGTTTTTAGTATATCAGGAATAACGTCAGTATCTAGGCTTTGTCTCCACAGAATGTGGAGGGCCTGCGATAGTGGTTTTTTACAGTTCTTGATGAATATGGAGTTCCAAGAATCCGGGCCTGGTGCAGAGTGCATAGGCATACTGTTTATGGCTTCTTCAAAGTCCAGTGGGGATAGGGTGACGTCTGATATATGATTTGATGTTGGTATCATATCCATGAAAAATTCATTTGGGTTATCGATCTTTAGTGCGTTTAATGGCTCGCTGAAAACAGAGTCGTACTGCTTCCTCAGTAGCTCGCTCATTTCTTTGTTGTCATCGGTGAAAGTTCCATCTTCCTTTCGCAGGGGCCCGATACTAGATGTGGTATTTGATCTTGATTTTGCATAGGAGAAAAAATATTTCGGGTTTCTCTCTATTTCACTGATGGCCTTTTGCTCTCTTTGCCTCTCCTGGGTTTTGTATGATTCTTGTAGCTTGAGTTCAATTTTTCCTATTTCGCTACCTAACCTTCTTCGCCATTCCTGAGATAGGGTGCGACTCTCAAGTTGTTCCGCGATTCGTTTTCTTCGCTTATATAGGGAACGACGTTCTCGTTCCAATCTGCATCTCTTCCTCTTTTCTGGGGGGAGCCCCGTCGGCTCCCCGGAGCTATCCCAGGCTGATATGCTAATGTCAGACTTTGGCATCAGTCATGTGTATGGAGTTCTTAGGCCTACCGGGGACCACGGCCAGAACCGGGCCCCCTCAGAGAGGCAAGGGGAGCAATGGCCTATAGAAGCCCCCGTGTGATTGGAAGCATTCTATGTCTGCCATCGACCGGGACAGGCACCCAGAAAGGTAAGCGCCCCAAAACAAACCCCTATTCTGGTTAAAATTGCTACCAAAAGCCAAACTAGTGGATAGAACTCCCCAACAGAAAAACAAGCAAACTAGTATGACGTCACACGTCACCGCGCCGCTGTCTGCGCAGCTCCCCCCTCCCCGGGAGGGGGAAGGGGGAGCCCCAGACCTCCCACGCCGGCTATCCACCCATCAGTTCTTCGGCTGATGCTATAGGCACCGGTTATGTGCTCCGGCTCCAGTGGTTGTTTCAGCACTGTACCTAGAGTGTGGTGTCTGTTTTTCTAGGTGGTGCGTGAGCCGGGAGTGATTCTCCAGTACTCGGGCTGCATGCGCCTAGGGTTCCCATCCCTAGGTGCCCTGTAAGTACTGCCCTTGGGACTTGGGGCCACCTTCCACAAGTTCCTTGGGGTCTGCCCCTGCTAGGCCGTTTACTGCTTGGTTTTCGGCCGCTCTTTGTGTGCTCGGGTGTTCTGTCTCCCTTGTTCGCCTTAGAGTAAGGGGCAGTTTTGCACTGGTGGGGCGCAGGGTACTGTGCAGCTTGTCTTTCCCAATCATAGCGGCCGGCTCTGTTCCGCTTGGGTACGCTGTCCTCTTGCGGGGTTTTCTTTTTCTTTTTGTTTATCTACCTGGTGGGGGGGTCTGCCTTCGTTCTTGCCCCTGGTGTCCCTTGTGTTCTGAGTTTTCTGGTGGTACCCCCTGCTTGGTCCCCGTGAGTGTACACGTCCCGGGGGTTCAGCTCTTAGAAAGTTGTTTGGTAGTTTTGGGTGCCGGTTAGCAGTACCCTGCCTGGGATTACCTGAGCGCGAGTCCTCTTATAGTAAACGCTCGGGACCCTGGGAAACCCCTGGGGGCGCGTGGGTCCGATGGATGTGACCCCAGAGCCCCCCTCGCTTCCAGCGAGTTTGAGGGTTGCTCACCCCTTGTCTCTGGGTGACTCTCTGTTTTGCCTCCGTCTGCTGCCTGTGGGGTCGGTGACACCTTCGACCCAGAGTCCTGCGAGTTTGTTGCTCGTTGTGGCTCGCTTACCCAGTTGTGCACAGCTGGTGCGGGCAGCAGGGGCGTTGCACTTGAGCCTTGGTGGTGGCAACGCTCTCGTGGTAACTCCCCGGGAGCCCCGGGGCTGCCCCGTTTTGGTTCTTGTTTTTCCCCTGGATTCCCCTTCCTGCCTGCATCCGGTTCCTTACCGTCTGTAGGTTCAGGGCGGGGTTTGTTGGTGTTGAGACTCGGGCAGTCTCGGGGAAATCCCCTTCCGGGGTAGTGACGGGGGCATTTGAGCCTGTTCCTCCAGCCGTGTTGTAAGAGTCTGCCAGTGGGCTCCCTTCCTTCGTGTTTTCACGGCTGCCCCGGTTTTCTGGTACGGCCGGGGCTTTGGGGGGACGGCTCGGCCCCGGGGCCTGTCGTGTGGGTTCCCGGGGCTGGGGAGGGGCTGACTTGGGAGGCCTTAATGGCCCCGTTGGACCCCGTGGGGGTTTTTCTCCCCCTCTAGGCGGGGCTTGTGGTTACGCGGAGTAGGGTTTTCCTCCCCACTCGCCGTACGTGCTGTTGGGTGTCAGCCCCTCCCCGGGCTCGGTTCCTTGGCCTTTGAGTCGGTTGGTTCCGTCCTGTGGGTGGATGTTTCCCCCCACCCCCTTTTGGGACGGTGTTTTCGTCATGTTTCCCCGTTTTGGGGGTTCTACGTGACTCCTGGTCTCGGGTGCACCTGCGCCTTTGTGTGCCTTCGGGACTGGTTTTGGCTTCCGTGTTCTCGAGGGTTCGGGAAGGTGTTTCGCTACTTCCCGCGTTATTGGAACGTCTGTCGGCTCCTCGTCCTTGTCGCCGAGTTGGGCTACTTGTAGCCCTGTTGGGCTACTTGTAGCCTTGTTGGGCTGCTTGTGGCCCGGCTGCGTGCTTTATTTTGGGCTCTGTCTTCGCTTCTTTGGCCGGTTTTATTGTTCCTGCTCACTCTTTTGGCTTCTTTTTAGTGCAGTAGTCCTGGTTGCCGCCTTCCCGCAGAGACTGTTGCGCGTTTTCGGCCAGCGTGTCATGCGCGTGCGCCGCGGAGTTTGTTTTGGTTTGGGCGGTGTGTAGTGCTGGTGTTAGACGCCTTCTTGCTCCAGTGCTTCGCCTCTCGCTCTTCTCCCTTGGCGCGGTGTGTGCCCCTTCGCTCCGGGGGTGTCCTGGGTTCCAGTTGTGGGGAGGCCGCAGAGGTTTTCTGTGTCATGGGTGTGGGCCGCCTTCTTCGCCTCTCCCCTGCTCTCCTGCAGGTCCGGCTCTGGCGTCTTCACCTGTCAGTGCTCCCAGGTTCTTCTGGGCTCGGTTGAGTCGTGTCACTTCGTGCTACCGTTAGCCAGGTGAGTTTCTGCGGTCTGGCGTCTTTTGGCAGGGTGCTGGATGCGGTGTTATATACCTGTCTTTATTTGGGTATCTTTTTGTACGACTGAGACCGTTCGCACACCAGTGTCTGTCCCCCTTTTCACCCCTTCCTGTCCCACTCTTGTGCATGTCCAACCCATGCTAGGGTCATTCAGGGGTTCCACCTTTGTTAGTGTTATGAGGTGTGGGGGTTGTGGTGTTGGTTTCTGTACTCGCCTGGTAGGGCTCCTGGCTGTGCTTGCAAGGTTTTTGCACTCTGGTTTTTGGGTCCCGCTTATCTGGTAGAACTTGCGGGATAGTACCAGTGGAGTGCAGTGGTGCTATAGGCACCATCGGGGAACACTGTATATCCTTCAGAGGTCTGCAGTTGTTAAAAGACCTACGTGCGAGCATACGCCTTCTTGCTGGAAAATTACCTTGGGGTTTTCCTTGAGGTGCTTCCGGGGCTTAGCGTCCCTGCGGCCCGGTCGTCGACCAGGCCTCCTGGACTGCTCATCCTGGCTGTTGGACGTGGCTGCTCGCTGCCTAACGTACGAGTCACAGCCTGGTTGATCGGGTATCCTTTGGAGGTGCTTCTCCAGTTCTCTCTTGAACCACCCCGTCCTCGCAAATTTAATAAGTCGTTCTTGCCTTATTAGTTACGTGCATGGGTGACATGCTAAACATCATCGTTTTCCTTTTCGGAACTTCATGGAAAACACCGACCTTCCTTACCCTACTTAGTATGTTGAAATGAGCGTCTTATGGTTTCGTAATTACAATTGTTACTTACCCTATTATAGGTGTAACAACGCTGAACACTGTGGGGGATTGCCAGTTATGCCCCTTATGGTCCATCCGTGGACTTCCGGGGCACGCTAGCTTGCTTTCGAATTAGTTATGGCCATCCTGGTTGTGGGGAGTCTGTGGGCCTGCAGGCCGCTCCATGTGGCTGCCTGGTGGGCCTCCCTCTGGCCGGTCTAGCCTGGCCTCGGGCCAGGCTTGGGGTGTACGTGAGCTCCCAGTTCCCCATCCTGCCGATTTTGAGCGGGGTTTCTCCGCCGTCGGTCGCCTGGTATGCGGGTTCCTGGGCCTGCTGGGTTCTGTCGTGTCTCCGTGGGCCCTGTCTGGGGTCTGTCTGCTCCATTCTCTGCCTTTGCAGAAGCGAGTTGCTCTTTACCTGTGGCATGTTGCGGTGGTGCCTGTTGCTACTACTGCGCGTGTGCTTTAGTACCGTGTTTTGCGGTGGCGTGTCCTTATTCCTGGGGTTTTTATGCTTCTGCTCTTTCGTACTGTCTCACCCCTGTCGTTTTTCCTGGCATCTCCTTTTGTCTGTTTTGCCTGCACTTGCTGCTATGTTGGGGGGCGTGGTCGGTTTCCACCACTTCCTTGCTTGTGCGTTCCCTTGTTTTCCTCCTCTGCCGCAGGGGTGTTCTACGTGTGTTCCTTGGCTTCTTGGGCTTTTTTCGGCCTGGGTCCTGTGGTGTGCTTCTTTGTCTCGGTCTGTTGCAGTTGCTCGTACCTCTTGGTTCGGGTACGGTTCTGGCGGCAACCCGTCCGCCTTCTTTGGTTTCCTTGCTTGCCCTGCCAATTGGGTTTTTCGGGGTCTGGCGATGTCCCGCGTCGGACCCGTCATTTCTGAACTCCTGGCAGGTTTGCTTGCTTGGAGTTCTTCTGTTCGGCAGTTAGTTTCGTTCATTTATTATGCACCCCATACCCATCTTGTGGGCGGTAGTGGAAAGGGTTAGAGGCACATAATGGGCTCAGGGACTGAACCCCACATTCATTTAGCTCAGCAAGTTACAATCTTGATGAGCTAGTTACAAATTCAATATAAGTCGTCACATCAACAATGGGTTCGAGATCGACCTCAAGTACAGGTTCTAAATTAAGCAACTGACATGTGAAGTGCTAGTGTCAAAATTTATATGTTTGTCCTGCACACCGCCCCCCATCCAGTGGGCAGCGGTGGATAGGTTACAATCACTCAGTTGCTACCTACTGTTAGCAAACTGGGGATGTTTGGCTACAATTTCTGGTGGCAGATCCTTTTGAATGAAATCTTTGCACATCGCTGGAACATTGGTTATAGAATTGTCTCTAACTTCACGTATCTTTTCGCACTCCATCACATAGTGACGGAGGGTGTGCGAATAATTTTGTTGACCCAGTTTACATTTGGTCAGGTCTCCATCGACAGATGATGAGAATTCCCGGAGATACTTTGGGATGCTGGTCGGCAGACGTTCCATCTTCTTGTGCCACCTGAGTTCGGTGGTCGCGCCCGAGATCTTCTTGCGGCTCCGCCTTTTCCTGGGCTTGGAGGGGCCTTGTCGGGGCTGCTTCCGTCTGCCTCGTGGTCTCGCCTCCAGCTGGTGGTCGGTGTCCCACCTGCGTGTTTCTCTTGGCGGCAGTATGGGGTGTTTTGGCGGTCCTTCCTTTTCCTGTCCCTTCTTAGGTGGTTCCTCTTGTTAGCGTCGGCTTGGTTTTTGGTGGGGGTTGGGGGCCGTCGTCGTGCCACATACTGTCGCCTCTCTTTTGTGCGGCGCTGGCGGGGCCGCTTTGGCTTGCTTTCGGTCTTGGTGTTGCTTCTACACCGTTAGTACGCTGTCTTGTGCGTCGTTTCCCCTCCGGCCTGTTCGTGCGCCGCTTGCACCATCCTGGTCTCCGCTGTTGTGTGCCATGGCGTCTGTGTCCGGAGCGCGTTTTGCGTTGATCCGGTTCTGTTCTTCCCGGTTCGCCTGTGATGGTGTCCCGGGTTGTCAGCCGTGTTCTTGCGGCTCGGCTGCCTGTGTTCTTCACTCCTGCCCGTGATGTTCGTGGCTTTGCTGCTCTCGCTGCCGTCTGGATGACGTGTTCGAGCAGTCTTTCGGGCATGGATCTTTGGTGTTCGTTCGGGGGCCTTGCTGCTCGTTGTTCTTGTGTTGTTCCCAGGACTTTCCGGGGCTGTGGCGCCTTGGGTTGGCGTTGCTGCCGGTTGTCTCGCTTCCAGGGGGAGGGGTGCGTGGTGTCCGCCTCCCGGTTCCGTCCCTTTTGATCTTCCTCTGTGGGTAGTTAGCTCCGGGGAGCCGACGGGGCTCCCCCAGAAAACCAGCGTTGAATGTAATGAAACGCCATTTTCTGGGTGAGTCCCGGAGGCTCCCCGGCAACCCTCCCTCCCTCCGGTCGGCGTTTTTTTTTCGCGTGTCTTGACATCCAGCCTCAGAACTGATGGGTGGATAGCCGGCGTGGGAGGTCTGGGGCTCCCCCTTCCCCCTCCCGGGGAGGGGGGAGCTGCGCAGACAGCGGCGCGGTGACGTGTGACGTCATACTAGTTTGCTTGTTTTTCTGTTGGGGAGTTCTATCCACTAGTTTGGCTTTTGGTAGCAATTTTAACCAGAATAGGGGTTTGTTTTGGGGCGCTTACATTTCTGGGTGCCTGTCCCGGTCGATGGCAGACATAGAATGCTTCCAATCACACGGGGGCTTCTATAGGCCATTGCTCCCCTTGCCTCTCTGAGGGGCCCGGTTCTGGCCGTGGTCCCCGGTAGGCCTAAGAACTCCATACACATGACTGATGCCAAAGTCTGACATTAGCATATCAGCCTGGGATAGCTCCGGGGAGCCTCCGGGACTCACCCAGAAAATGGCGTTTCATTACATTCAACGCTGGTTTTTTCTTAGGGGGATGCAGTTTGTGCATATTTCTAGTGCTACTGAGCTTATTTTTTCCAGGCACTGGTTCAGGTTTGCATTTTCTAGCTGTTCTTCCCAGCTTATTTCTGTAAAGTCCTGGTTTATTTGCTCCCAGTTTATCTGTTTATTATTGAAGTTGAATTTGCTGAAATCTCCTCCACCAGGAATCTGGACTGGTTTTGAAGGTCTATTCCCCATGGTTGTCATAACTTCAATTAAGTTGTGATCTGAGTAACAGGTATTTGTAATCATTATGTTCCTGATCAATTCATCATTATTAGTGAAAATGAGGTCCAGCGTGTTCTCCTTCCTAGTTGGTTCTACTATTTGCTGGTTTAAGGCAAACCTGTCGCACATCCGTAGCAGGTCATTTGCATGTGCCTGTTCATTAAGGCTTCTTCCTGGTATTCTTTCTGATATTACTGTATTAGCCAGGTGCTTCCATTTCAGGTGCCGTAGGTTGAAGTCCCCAAGCAGAATGATGTTCGGAGCTGGATTTATGAGGTTCTCCAAGCAGTGTTCTATTTTCATTAGTTGGTCTTTAAACTGCTGAGGGTTTGCCTCCGGTGACTTATATACAAGGACAATAACTACATTTAGGATCTCTATTTTGATTATCAGCACTTCTACCATATCATTTGAGGTGTTTAGCAGCTCAGTACAGATGAGTGTGTCTTTGATGTATAGGCTGATCCCACCCTGAAGCCGGTGTTTCCTATCACATCTGAAAAGATTGTACTCTGAGATCCATATTTCACCATCATGATAGTCCTTTGTGTGAGTTTCTGTTAGGGCTGCAAACACTGCATTTGCCTCATGAAGGAGACCATCTATAAAGTGAACTTTATTGGATTTGCGTGTTTTTATACCTTGAATGTTGGCAAATATAAATGATGTTATCGTGGTAGTGGAAGTGCTGGATGCCTTACTTGGTGTTAGTATCTGAGGCTCCGGTAAGCCACTGTGTTTACGTCCAGGGTGTGTTGTTTCCGAAGTGATTCGTCCAGTTTCAGTAGTGGGGCGAGTGTTGTGTGGTGTAGTACCTGTGTATTCGTTGGTAATGTGTATTCCAGTCTTGTGGGTATCTCCCTTCCCCCTCTGTAATCCTGTAGTGGTTCCATCTGACTGTTCCTCTCTCTTATATTTTCTACTCTGTTTCTGCCTTCCTCTAAAAAATTGCCAGTAGTGTCATATTGATCTTCTCGTCTATAACGCTGTGTACCTCTCGCGTGGAATTCCGGACACTGAAGATTGTAGCATTTTTTGTCCCTAATTGAAGATTGACATAATTTGGGGTGGAAGTATCTACACCCTGTTCTAAAACGGCATGTACCCCTCCCCAACATGTTCCTGCATTTTCGAGGATGCAGAAAATGGCATTTTGTTCCTAATTTTCCATATTTGCATATTCCTTTAGCGTAGAATTTGCAAATGTGTTCCGGTTTTGCGTTTTTCAAGGTATTTATATCTGTGTCTGTCTTGTCTACCTCTTTATTGAAGCCATCTCCGCTTTTCGTCCCAATTCCTTCATTTATGCACTCTGTCTCACTGTTGCTCCCATCGTTTATATTACCTGGCTCTGCAATATTGCTGTTATTATGTACTACAATACCCTCTTCCTCCACATTACTGCTGCGGTTCTCTAAACTATCTGTTCCTGGGTTTTGGTCGTTGAGCAAAATGCTAGCTAGCATGAGCAGAAATGCTAGTTTTCTGGGTAACTTTTGTTTTTTCCATGGGAAAAAACACTTTGCCCAACTAACCTTTGGCTGGACGGTAGAGCAACGGTCTCACTTTATGCAGGTCGGCATTCATTCCCAGACCGTCCAAGTGGTCGGGCACCATTCCTTCCTCCCCCCCCATCCATCCCAAATCCTTATCCTGACCCTTTCCCAGTACTATATAGTAATTACCTAAGTAATTACAGGATGAGAGCTATGCTCGTGGTGTCCCGTATTCCCAGCACTCTTTGTCACATAATGCTTTGAAACTACTGATGGTCTTGGCCTCCACCATCTTCTCACCTAACTTGTTCCAACCATCTACCACTCTGTGAAAGGGAATTTTCTTATATTTCTTCGGCATCTGTGTTTAGTTAGATTAAATCTATGTCCTCTTGTTCTTGAAGTTNTTGTTAAAAGACCTACGTGCGAGCATACGCCTTCTTGCTGGAAAATTACCTTGGGGTTTCCTTGAGGTGCTTCCGGGGCTTAGCGTCCTGCGGCCCGGTCGTCGACCAGCCTCCTGGACTGCTCATCCTGGCTGTTGGACGTGGCTGCTCGCTGCCTAACGTATAGTCACAGCCTGGTTGATCGGTATCCTTTGGAGGTGCTTCTCCAGTTCTCTCTTGAACCACCCCCGTCCTCGCCAAAATTTTAATAAGTCGTTCTTGCCTTATTAGTTACGTGCATGGGTGACATGCTAAACATCATCGTTTTCCTTTTCGGAACTTCATGGAAAACACCGACCTTCCTTACCCTACTTAGTATGTTAAAATGAGCGTCTTATGGTTTCGTAATTACAATTGTTACTTACCCTATTATAGGTGTAACAACGCTGAACACTGTGGGGGATTGCCAGTTATGCCCCTTATGGTCCATCCGTGGACTTCCGGGGCACGCTAGCTTGCTTTCGAATTAGTTATGGCCATCCTGGTTGTGGGGAGTCTGTGGGCCTGCAGGCCGCTCCATGTGGCTGCCTGGTGGGCCTCCCTCTGGCCGGTCTAGCCTGGCTCGGGCCAGGCTTGGGGTGTACGTGAGCTCCCAGTTCCCCATCCTGCCGATTTTGAGCGGGGTTTCTCCGCCGTCGGTCGCCTGGTATGCGGGTTCCTGGGCCTGCTGGGTTCTGTCGTGTCTCCGTGGGCCCTGTCTGGGGTCTGTCTGCTCCATTCTCTGCCTTTGCAGAAGCGAGTTGCTCTTTACCTGTGGCATGTTGCGGTGGTGCCTGTTGCTACTACTGCGCGTGTGCTTTAGTACCGTGTTTTGCGGTGGCGTGTCCTTATTCCTGGGGTTTTTATGCTTCTGCTCTTTCGTACTGTCTCACCCCTGTCGTTTTTCCTGGCATCTCCTTTTGTCTGTTTTGCCTGCACTTGCTGCTATGTTGGGGGGCGTGGTCGGTTTCCACCACTTCCTTGCTTGTGCGTTCCCTTGTTTTCCTCCTCTGCCGCAGGGGTTTCTACGTGTGTTCCTTGGCTTCTTGGGCTTTTTTCGGCCTGGGTCCTGTGGTGTGCTTCTTTGTCTCGGTCTGTTGCAGTTGCTCGTACCTCTTGGTTCGGTACGGTTCTGGCGGCAACCCGTCCGCCTTCTTTGGTTTCCTTGCTTGCCCTGCCAATTGGGTTTTTCGGGGTCTGGCGATGTCCCGCGTCGGACCCGTCATTTCTGAACTCCTGGCAGGTTTGCTTGCTTGGAGTTCTTCTGTTCGGCAGTTAGTTTCGTTCATTTATTATGCACCCCATACCCATCTTGTGGGCGGTAGTGGAAAGGGTTAGAGGCACATAATGGGCTCAGGGACTGAACCCCACAATTCATTTAGCTCAGCAAGTTACAATCTTGATGAGCTAGTTACAAATTCAATATCAGTCGTCACATCAACAATGGGTTCGAGATCGACCTCAAGTACAGGTTCTAAATTAAGCAACTGACATGTGAAGTGCTAGTGTCAAAATTTATATGTTTGTCCTGCACACCGCCCCCCATCCAGTGGGCAGCGGTGGATAGGTTACAATCACTCAGTTGCTACCTACTGTTAGCAAACTGGGGATATTTGGCTACAATTTCTGGTGGCAGATCCTTTTGAATGAAATATTTGCACATCGCTGGAACATTGGTTATAGAATTGTCTCTAACTTCACGTATCTTTTCGCACTCCATCACATAGTGACGGAGGGTGTGCGAATAATTTTGTTGACCCAGTTTACATTTGGTCAGGTCTCCATCGACAGATGATGAGAATTCCCGGAGATACTTTGGGATGCTGGTCGGCAGACGTTCCATCTTCTTGTGCCACCTGAGTTCGGTGGTCGCGCCCGAGATCTTCTTGCGGCTCCGCCTTTTCCTGGGCTTGGAGGGGCCTTGTCGGGGCTGCTTCCGTCTGCCTCGTGGTCTCGCCTCCAGCTGGTGGTCGGTGTCCCACCTGCGTGTTTCTCTTGGCGGCAGTATGGGGTGTTTTGGCGGTCCTTCCTTTTCCTGTCCCTTCTTAGGTGGTTCCTCTTGTTAGCGTCGGCTTGGTTTTGGTGGGGGTTGGGGGCCGTCGTCGTGCCACATACTGTCGCCTCTCTTTTGTGCGGCGCTGGCGGGGCCGCTTTGGCTTGCTTTCGGTCTTGGTGTTGCTTCTACACCGTTAGTACGCTGTCTTGTGCGTCGTTTCCCCTCCGGCCTGTTCGTGCGCCGCTTGCACCATCCTGGTCTCCGCTGTTGTGTGCCATGGCGTCTGTGTCCGGAGCGCGTTTTGCGTTGATCCGGTTCTGTTCTTCCCGGTTCGCCTGTGATGGTGTCCCGGGTTGTCAGCCGTGTTCTTGCGGCTCGGCTGCCTGTGTTCTTCACTCCTGCCCGTGATGTTCGTGGCTTTGCTGCTCTCGCTGCCGTCTGGATGACGTGTTCGAGCAGTCTTTCGGGCATGGATCTTTGGTGTTCGTTCGGGGGCCTTGCTGCTCGTTGTTCTTGTGTTGTTCCCAGGACTTTCCGGGGCTGTGGCGCCTTGGGTTGGCGTTGCTGCCGGTTGTCTCGCTTCCAGGGGGAGGGGTGCGTGGTGTCCGCCTCCCGGTTCCGTCCCTTTTGATCTTCCTCTGTGGGTAGTTAGCTCCGGGGAGCCGACGGGGCTCCCCCAGAAAACCAGCGTTGAATGTAATGAAACGCCATTTTCTGGGTGAGTCCCGGAGGCTCCCCGGCAACCCTCCCTCCCTCCGGTCGGCGTTTTTTTTTCGCGTGTCTTGACATCCAGCCTCAGAACTGATGGGTGGATAGCCGGCGTGGGAGGTCTGGGGCTCCCCCTTCCCCCTCCCGGGGAGGGGGGAGCTGCGCAGACAGCGGCGCGGTGACGTGTGACGTCATACTAGTTTGCTTGTTTTTCTGTTGGGGAGTTCTATCCACTAGTTTGGCTTTTGGTAGCAATTTTAACCAGAATAGGGGTTTGTTTTGGGGCGCTTACATTTCTGGGTGCCTGTCCCGGTCGATGGCAGACATAGAATGCTTCCAATCACACGGGGGCTTCTATAGGCCATTGCTCCCCTTGCCTCTCTGAGGGGGCCCGGTTCTGGCCGTGGTCCCCGGTAGGCCTAAGAACTCCATACACATGACTGATGCCAAAGTCTGACATTAGCATATCAGCCTGGGATAGCTCCGGGGAGCCTCCGGGACTCACCCAGAAAATGGCGTTTCATTACATTCAACGCTGGTTTTTTCTTAGGGGGATGCAGTTTGTGCATATTTCTAGTGCTACTGAGCTTATTTTTTCCAGGCACTGGTTCAGGTTTGCATTTTCTAGCTGTTCTTCCCAGCTTATTTCTGTAAAGTCCTGGTTTATTTGCTCCCAGTTTATCTGTTTATTATTGAAGTTGAATTTGCTGAAATCTCCTCCACCAGGAATCTGGACTGGTTTTGAAGGTCTATTCCCCATGGTTGTCATAACTTCAATTAAGTTGTGATCTGAGTAACAGGTATTTGTAATCATTATGTTCCTGATCAATTCATCATTATTAGTGAAAATGAGGTCCAGCGTGTTCTCCTTCCTAGTTGGTTCTACTATTTGCTGGTTTAAGGCAAACCTGTCGCACATCCGTAGCAGGTCATTTGCATGTGCCTGTTCATTAAGGCTTCTTCCTGGTATTCTTTCTGATATTACTGTATTAGCCAGGTGCTTCCATTTCAGGTGCCGTAGGTTGAAGTCCCCAAGCAGAATGATGTTCGGAGCTGGATTTATGAGGTTCTCCAAGCAGTGTTCTATTTTCATTAGTTGGTCTTTAAACTGCTGAGGGTTTGCCTCCGGTGACTTATATACAAGGACAATAACTACATTTAGGATCTCTATTTTGATTATCAGCACTTCTACCATATCATTTGAGGTGTTTAGCAGCTCAGTACAGATGAGTGTGTCTTTGATGTATAGGCTGATCCCACCCTGAAGCCGGTGTTTCCTATCACATCTGAAAAGATTGTACTCTGAGATCCATATTTCACCATCATGATAGTCCTTTGTGTGAGTTTCTGTTAGGGCTGCAAACACTGCATTTGCCTCATGAAGGAGACCATCTATAAAGTGAACTTTATTGGATTTGCGTGTTTTTATACCTTGAATGTTGGCAAATATAAATGATGTTATCGTGGTAGTGGAAGTGCTGGATGCCTTACTTGGTGTTAGTATCTGAGGCTCCGGTAAGCCACTGTGTTTACGTCCAGGGTGTGTTGTTTCCGAAGTGATTCGTCCAGTTTCAGTAGTGGGGCGAGTGTTGTGTGGTGTAGTACCTGTGTATTCGTTGGTAATGTGTATTCCAGTCTTGTGGGTATCTCCCTTCCCCCTCTGTAATCCTGTAGTGGTTCCATCTGACTGTTCCTCTCTCTTATATTTTCTACTCTGTTTCTGCCTTCCTCTAAAAATTGCCAGTAGTGTCATATTGATCTTCTCGTCTATAACGCTGTGTACCTCTCGCGTGGAATTCCGGACACTGAAGATTGTAGCATTTTTTGTCCCTAATTGAAGATTGACATAATTTGGGGTGGAAGTATCTACACCCTGTTCTAAAACGGCATGTACCCCTCCCCAACATGTTCCTGCATTTTCGAGGATGCAGAAAATGGCATTTTGTTCCTAATTTTCCATATTTGCATATTCCTTTAGCGTAGAATTTGCAAATGTGTTCCGGTTTTGCGTTTTTCAAGGTATTTATATCTGTGTCTGTCTTGTCTACCTCTTTATTGAAGCCATCTCCGCTTTTCGTCCCAATTCCTTCATTTATGCACTCTGTCTCACTGTTGCTCCCATCGTTTATATTACCTGGCTCTGCAATATTGCTGTTATTATGTACTACAATACCCTCTTCCTCCACATTACTGCTGCGGTTCTCTAAACTATTTGTTCCTGGGTTTTGGTCGTTGAGCAAAATGCTAGCTAGCATGAGCAGAAATGCTAGTTTTCTGGGTAACTTTTGTTTTTTCCATGGGAAAAAACACTTTGCCCAACTAACCTTTGGCTGGACGGTAGAGCAACGGTCTCACTTTATGCAGGTCGGCATTCATTCCCAGACCGTCCAAGTGGTCGGGCACCATTCCTTCCTCCCCCCCCATCCATCCCAAATCCTTATCCTGACCCTTTCCCAGTACTATATAGTAATTACCTAAGTAATTACAGGATGAGAGCTATGCTCGTGGTGTCCCGTATTCCCAGCACTCTTTGTCACATAATGCTTTGAAACTACTGATGGTCTTGGCCTCCACCATCTTCTCACCTAACTTGTTCCAACCATCTACCACTCTGTGAAAGGGAATTTTCTTATATTTCTTCGGCATCTGTGTTTAGTTAGATTAAATCTATGTCCTCTTGTTCTTGAAGTTCCAGGTCTCAGGAATTCTTCTCTATCAATTTTATCAATTCCTGTTATTATTTTGTATGTAGTGATCATATCACCCCTTTTTCTTCTGTCTTGTAGTTTGGCATATTTAATGCCTCTAACCTCTCTTCGTAGCTCTTGTCCTTCAGTTCTGGGATCCACTTAGTGGCATGTCTTTGCACCTTTACCAGTTTGTTGATGTGCTTCTTTAGATATGGGCTCCATACAACCGCTGCATGTTCCAGCTTTGGTCTAACAAAAGTTGTGAACAGTTTCTTTAGTATTTCGCCATCCATGTATTTAAAAGCAATTCTGAAGTTAGAAAGTGTAGCATAGGCTCCTCGTACAATGTTCTTAATGTGGTCCTCAGGTGATAGTTTTCTATCTAGAATCACCCCTAGATCTCTTTCTTTATCAGACTTCTTTAAAGTTTCTCACATAATTTATAGGTTGTGTGGGGTCTATGTTCCCCTATTCCACATTCCTTAACATGGCATTTATTTACATTAAATTCCATTTGCCAAGTGGTGCTCCATATACTAGTTCTGTCCAGGTCTTGTTGAAGGGCATGACAATCATCGAAGTTTCTTATCTTCCCTATTATCTTAGCATCATCAGCAAACATGTTCATATAATTCTGTATTCCATCTGGTAGATCGTTTATGTAGACAATGAACATTATTACCAGTGCAAGAACTGAACCCTGAGGTACTCAGGGTACCTGGCGCCTGACAGCTGGGTGGACAGCGCTTTGGATTCGTAGTCCTGAGGTTCCGGGATTGATCGCCGGTGGAGGCGGAGATAAATGGGCAAAATGTTTTTTCACCCTGATGCCCCTGTTACCTAGCAGTAAATAAGTACCTGGGAGTTAGACAGCTGCAATAGGCTGCTTTCTGGGGATGTGTAACAAAAAAAAGGCCTGGTCAAGGACTGGGCCACGGGGGCGCTAAGCCCCAAAATCATCTCAAGATAACCTCAAGATAAGATGCTCCACTTGTGACATTTCTCCAGTCCGATACACTTCCTCTTATTACTGCCCTCATTTTTCTATCAGTCAGAAAATTTTTCATCCATGTTAGCAGCTTATCTGTCACCCCCTCCTATGTGTTCCAGTTTCCAGAACAACCTCTTATGTGGAACTCTGTCAAAAGCCTTTTGTAGGTCCAGATAGATGCAGTCAACCCAACCATCTTTTTCCTGTAAAATCTCTGTGGCTCAATCATAGAAACTGAGTAAATTTATTACACAGGCTCTTTCAGATCAAAAACCATACTGACGATCTGATATTATATCGTTTGTCTCCAGGTGTTCTACCCATTTAGTTTTAATTATTTTTTCCAATATTTTGACTATTACACTTATCAATGATGCAGGTCTATAATTGAGGGTGGGGGGGGGGGGGGTCCTTCCCTGCCGCCACTTTTGTAGATTGGAACTATGTTAGTCTTTTTTCATATGTCTGCTACGACTCCTGTACACAGGAGTCCAAAGAGCCAAAGAACCAAAGAGCCAAAGCTCAACCCCCGCAAGCACAATTAGGTGAGTACAGGGATGCCTGAAAAATCAGGTGAAGTGGAATGCTGAGTTCAGATGAACATTCTCTCAGAACCCATGGTGAAAGTCCATCTGGGTCAACTGCTTTATTCTTACTTAGCTCCTTGAGCATATTTTCCACTTCGTCTCTAGACACTTCTATGTGCTTTATGTTGTTCTCTGGAATTCTCATTGTGTCTGGTTCTCTGAAGATTTCATTTTGTACAAACACACTTTGAACTTTTCGTTTAATGTTTCACACATTTCCTTTTCATTTTCGGTGAATCTGTTTCCCATTTTCAACCTCCAGATATTATCCTTTACCTGCAATTTGATGTTTATGAATTTATAAAATAGGCCTGGTTCTGTTTTATATTTGTCCGCTATCCCTTTTTCAAAATTTCTTTCTGCCTCTCTCCTTACTGCTGTGTATGTTTGGGGGTTTGGCCTCTTCCTATATTGATTCCATTTTTGTGTCTTTTGGTCTCTGGCCTTCACACAATTTCTGTTGAACCAATCCTGTTTTCTGGCCCTGCATCTCTGTTTAGGAGATGGCTAAATGTAATGTTTAATGGTAATGTTTAGTGGTAATGGCTTGGTGCTTATCCCTGATAACTCCCCTTCCATGGGACCAAGTGCCTTTCCTAATTGTCTTGCTCCCTGAAATGGGCAAGGTGCATGTGAGCCATCCACTACCGAGAAAACTCCACCTTGAGAGATAAACAGGTCAGATTAGAGCTTTCAACTCAGAACAGACCTAAGAAATACACATTAACTGTCAAGGAAAAAAAGTCATAGTTCCCCATAAAACAAAATGGGTATACTATCAGCAGTTGGCATAGCCACCAACCAGAAGGTAAGGGACACACGATCCCTCACATTGAACCCAACACACAGCTAGAATATGCAGCGGTTGTGTGGTGCCCATATCTTAAGAAGCACATCAACAAACTGGAAAAGATGCAAAGACATGCTACTAAGTGGCTCCCAGAACTGAAGGGCAAGAGCTACGAGGAGAGGTTAGAGGCATTAAATATGCCAAAACTAGAAGACAGAAGAAAAAGAGGTGATATGATCACTACATACAAAATAGTAACAGGAATTGATAAAATCGATAGGGAAGATTTCCTGAGACCTGGAACTTTAAGAACAAGAGGTCATAGATATAAACTAGCTAAACACAGATGCCGAAGAAATATAAGAAAATTCACTTTCGCAAACAGAGTGGTAGACGATTGGAACAAGTTAGGGGAGAAGGTGGTGGAGGCCAACACCGTCAGTAGTTTCAAAGCGTTATATGACAAAGAGTGCTGGGAAGACAGGACACCACGAGCGTAGCTCTCATCCTGTAACTACACTTAGGTAATTACACTTAGGTAATTACACTCGTCATTCCTCAGGCAAGGCTCCTTTGGTGACATATTGAGGGAACCACTAAGGCACCACTGGCAGATACTGAGTAGATTTTATCACCAGTATTGTATATGTTACATTATCTACCAGTATATGTATATGTGTATCTACCTGTATGTGTTACCTACCAGTATCTACCACTGGTAGATACTGGTAGATTTTCTGAAAAACCATATCTTAGAAAATGGTATTTCATTACAGTGAATGCTCTAATTCTAAACTGGTCTTCCTCAATAGGCTCCCTTTATCTTTTACCTATGATATCTCTCCTATAGCAGGGAAAGATGACAAAGTAATATTAAAATGCAAAATATAATGACGGTTTATCTGAGGAAACAGTGGCAGATACGAAGCATCTGCAATTCAGACATATAAAAAATAACAGGATGATGATGTGAGAAGGCCAAGGGCCCCCACACGTCTATTTTAACCCCTGGACTGCGCACCTAAAAAAATAAATGTTTAATTTTGTATTAATGTTGTTCAAATGTGTTCCATGTTCATGGGAAAAAAACAGAAAAAAAATTAGCTTTGGTTGTGGTGTAGGGATGAAATCTCACAATGGCATCACTGATGCAGTACAGTATTTGAGTGTTTATACATCAAGTGGCCCAAGCCAGGTGTAGGCATTTCCATAAATATAATACAGTGGCACCTCGACATACGATTGCCCCTACTTACGATAAATTCGAGTTCCGATATAAATTTCATAAAAAAATGCGACTCGACATCCGATGGTGTCGTCGACATCCGATATTTGTTGGTACACGTTCGGGTCGGCCAAGCGCGTGGTTCCCGGTCACACGGTCCGACCTGCCTCAGTTTACTACAGCTACCCGCTTAGTGACGATCGCGCCTATAAGAAATTCCGCTTTTGTGGTGATTTTTTGCATTTTGAACATTAAAGTAATTATTTTCTATCGCGCCATGAGTCCCAAGAAAGTCAGTGGTAAGGCTCAACATATGAGATCCCATGTAAGAATGACCATAGAGCAGAAACAAGAGATCATTCGTAAATATGAAGACGGTGTGTGGGTCGGTGAACTGGCTAGGCAGTACAACAAATCTCAGTCAACGATATCCACCATACTGGTTAAGAAAAAGGACATTATGGGTGCTAAAGTGATGCATCATTACAGACAAATGTTAAATCGAATGGAAAAACAAATGTCTCTTGACAAATTTGTAGTGAGACAAACAAGCACTGAACCACAACCAGGTCCTAGTGGTATTCAGGCAAAACGTAGGAGAGAGAGTACCCCAGAGAAAACATCACTGCCTGATGTGATAATGGAAGGAGACTCCCCTTCCAAACAGTAACAACTCTCCTCCTCCCCCCTCATCACCATCTTCCATACGCCATCGAAATCCCTCCATAAAGGTAAGTGAAGTTTTGGTACTGTATTGTAGTTAGAAAAAAACATTGTATTCAGTATAAAATGTATTTTTATGTTAATATTTTGGAGGGTGGGGAACGGATTAATTCAAATCCCTTTATTTCTTATGGGAAAATTTGCTTCGACTTCCGATATTTCGACATACGATCCGTCTCTGGGAACGGATTAGCATCGTAAATCGAGGCCCCATTGTATTTATACTGATTTATTTCAGTGTTACTGATTTGTCTTTTACTACTTTTTACACTTGTACAGTATTATGTACTAGTGTTTTATTTGAGAGATTTCTATAATAAAAAGTGCAGAACATCGATACACATTTAAATGTGTAGCCACTGGGCTAACAACACTGCAGACCAGGCATGACAGGGTGGATCTCATAGAAACCTTTAAAATATTAAACAATTTGGAGGATGTCTATCCGAACAATTTCTTCAAAAGGTCAGATGTAACACGTGCGAGGAGCAACGAGTTCCAGCTCAACAAGCCACAATGTTGGACAGAAAACAGGAGATGCTTTTTCACCCATAGGGTTGTAAACCTGTGGAACCGCATACCCGTCAAAGCCGCTAACGCCAAAGCTGCTGGGTTTTATAATACACATAGAAAACATCAGGGCAAATGGGGGGGACCTTTGACAAGCTGCTGGCTTCCTGTCCTCTTCGAGGCCACTAGTATTAGTGGTCCTCGGCTAAAATTCAGGTAAAATAATGTCAAGTGATGAAAATAGGTAAGAGAGAGATGGAGACCTGTATTTAACCATTCCATAAGAAGGCACTTACAAGAAACAATAAGAGAGAAGAAAGTATAAACAACAATAAGAGAGACCTGGGAGTAGACATAGCCCCAACACAAACACCAGGAGCTCATGTGAACAGGATAACACCAGGAGCTCATGGGAACAGGATAACATCGGCAGCATATGGGAACAGGATAACATCGGCAGCATATGGGAACAGGATAGCATCGGCAGCATATGGGAGCAGGATAACATCGGCAGCGTATGGGAAGTTATTTAACCTAACATCATTATTTATGACTAAACAAGGAGGCTTTAAATTCCATACACACTGTTTGTGAGACCATTACTTGAGTATGCAGTACCAAGCATGGAACCCACACCTTGTGAACCACAAAGAGAAATTTGAGAAAGTTCACAAGTTTGCAACTACTGTACATTAGTTCAGTACCAGAACAGAGAGGACTCAGCTATGAGGACAGGTTGAGGTAACTTGCCTTCTCAATTTTAGAGAAAAAAACAGATGGGGATATGATCACTACATATAAGATTCTGAGGGGAATAGACAAGGTGAACACTGGAAGCCCATTTAAATTAAAAACAGGTAGGACAAGGAGACATTTGTAGAAACTAGGCATGCAGTAGAATCATAGAGATGTAAGGAAGTTCTTTTTCTCTGAATGGGAGGTTGGCAAGTGGAGTACAGTACATTAAAGGAAGGATTGTTGAAGAAAATTCCATCCACACCTCTAAGGAAAAATATGATAAACTAATGTTGAGAGATAATTAACTTGCCAGGTACACACAGAAATCACAATAGCATGATGCATCAATTAACAAGCTCAATCATAGTCGTAGCTCAGTCGATTAAGGCAGCGTCTGGGATGATCTCGGACTAAGGTTCGAATCCTCGTCACGGCCAAAAAGGATTTGTTAACTTGCCAGGTATAAATGGATGGGAGGCAGGGTATTAGATCTCGCAGCCCCATAGTCACTGATGATACCTGGTGTTTATCTACCATCTGTTATGTAAATCCCTGGTTTGGAGTCGTTGAAATGTATGTCTCATCCTAATCACACACTCAGACCATAATAAAGCACTCAGGAGAGTAATTACCTAAGTGTAATTACCTAAGTGTAGTTACAGGATGAGAGCTACGCTCGTGGTGTCCCGTCTTCCCAGCACTCTTTGTCATATAACGCTTTGAAATTACTGACGGTCTTGGCCTCCACCACCTTCTAAATAAGATGCTTATCTTAACATACTAACATGGTTAGGTAAGGTCGGTGTTTTCTATGAAGCTTTTCAAGGTAAACTATTATGTTTAGTATATCACCAATGCACGTATTTAATAAGTCAATATTGACTATACGAATTTGCGAGGACGGGTTGGACAGCGAAAGACTTGGTGTAATTTCTTTACATAAATTTCAAAAATACACGTGTGGGTTTTTATCCTTTGTTATTATGTCTGTGAGAAGATATTACCATTACTTACTTGTAAATTGTTAGACTTGGTAGGGGACTGAAGGATTGCCATGTATACTGGGTGTGTAACTTTGGAAAATATGGAGGAGGTCCTCCCAGAAAATCACTAGCTATTGGCTTCAACCCAGTTTACTTATATTGTACATGTACTGATCTTGCGGTATTTCAGACACACTGATTCCTATTCTTCTCTGCTCATTCTTAATGTAAAAACTACATAGCACAGTAACATTGAATTGTGGGTTTCAGTCCCTGAGCCCATTATGTGCCTCTGTAACCCTTTCCACTACCACCCAGAAGATGGGTATGGGGTGCATAATAAATGAACTAAACTAACAGTAACATTGAAAATAACTTGTCAATTTTTGTGCCACTTATTAATATTAATCTTTCATTAAATAATTACAGTGGAAAAAGCTAATCAAATTTTATCATTCACAGGTTTTCAGCTGCCTGTATTTTAATAATTGGCA
Source organism: Procambarus virginalis (assembly GCA_020271785.1). NCBI lineage: Eukaryota > Metazoa > Arthropoda > Malacostraca > Decapoda > Cambaridae > Procambarus > Procambarus virginalis. The sequence continues at coordinate 3,725 of WNGS01000103.1, read as the reverse complement.
TGTGCACCACATTCTTCATGTGCGCGGCCACCAGTGCTGCCGTGGGATTTGTATTGTATCAGGCCAAGGTATCTTTACAGCCTATTCATGCGATGATATGTGGGATATCTCAGACAACGCTCTACATCCTTATCTCATTTTCCCGAGTGATGCCTACTCTATAAGCTCCGCAACACTGGTGTTACATTATTGCAACGAGTGAGGAGTAGTGATATTTGTTTTGCTTACTGATGCCTGTATGTATTACAGAAACTGCATTTATGATGTGATGGAAGAAAGTAATTGTAAATAATAAGATGCCCAGAATATATATATACTGTTATGTAAATATACTCTCAATAGATTTTACTAAAAAAATTAACAATCCTTTATTTATAATATGCATTTGTAATATGTATGTTGTTGATGAAAAGGCATGAATGGAATATTAATGTTTAGAAAGGAAGTTTTTGCCTGATTATACAGCATTAAACAATTAGAAGAGGAAGTTAAGAACTGGCAGTGTATTTTCCCCCCACCCTTCATGGCCTTGTAAAAATATCCATACGGCTTGATAACAGGTCCACTATGGACAGAAATGTCGTCGCTTTAATTTCAGATGTGTGGGGCTGGGTTTCTAATTTTCAGAAAGGATACTGTGACTTAATGTCTGCATCCGAGCACCCAATAATGTGTCTTCTGTATGTAGCTGCACATTAGAGTACATTCCAATTGAATGCATAAAAGTCCATCCACCACTATTATTCTTAAAAAAGCAGATGGAATGTTCACCAAAAAACATGCAGATTCAAAATATAGTATATTTTAACCCTTGTTTTACTCTGTATTATCAGTTGTGACATACTTTAGCATTTTGCAATATAATAGAATGTCAGTTTTATGTGCTATCAGGTGTCAAATGAGGTTTGCTAATTTTGCCGGGGTCATCGTCTCACAAAAGTGGGACAGGGTAACGGTAATGAATGAATCAATGAAGTGTTCCATGCGTCAAGTTTTTTATTACACAAAATAATGATTGTATGGTGAGAGTGGAATGCAATACAGGGTATTTGTGTTTTTCTGGATTACACATTTGGTTTATTAATTAATATAACTGAGAAGAAAATTAAGTCATAATTTTTTGCACTCATTTAACATTGTTTGTTTGCTTGTGTGCTTCCAGCCAGTGGCAATACCGTGCCAGTCCCTCCATTGATGGCCTGCAAGTCCTGGAATTCAGTTTAAGCTGGATGCGCAAACTGGGGTGTGTGTGTGTATCCTTGGGGCTCACCCATGTTCGTGCTCCACGGTTGCTTGAGTGTGTACTCACCTAATTGTGCTTGCGGGGGTTGAGCTTTGGCTCTTTGGTCCTGCCTCTCAACTGTCAATCAACAGGTGTACAGATTCCTGAGCCTACTGGGCTCTTATCATATCTACATTTGAAACTGTGTATGGAGTCAGCCTCCACCACATCACTTCCTAGTGCATTCCATTTATTAACTACTCTGACACTGAAAAAATTCTTTCTAACGTCTCTGTGGCTCATCTGGGTACTAAGTTTCCACCTGTGTCCCCTTGTTCGTGTCCCACCCGTGGTGAAGAGTTTGTCTTTGTCCGCCCTGTCAATTCCCCTGAGAATTTTGTAGGTGGTTATCATGTCTCCCCTTACTCTTCTGTTTTCCAGGGATGTGAGGTTCAGCTCCTTTAGCCTTTCCTCGTAGCTCAATGCTCTCAGTTCCGGGACGAGCCTGGTGGCATACCGCTGAATCTTCTCTAACTTTGTCTTGTGTTTAACTAGGTATGGACTCCAGGCTGGAGCTGCATACTCCAGGATTGGTCTTACATAAGTGGTATACAGGGTTCTGAAAGATTCCTTACACAAGTTTCTAAAGGCAGTTCTTATGTTGGCCAGTCTAGCATATGCCGCTGATGATATTCTTTTGATGTGGGCTTCTGGGGACAGGTTCGGTGTGATATCAACCCCCAGATCTTTCTCTCTATTTGACTCTTGCAGGATTTCCCCTCCTAAATGATACCTTGTGTTCAGCCTCCTGCTCCCTTCTCCTAATTTCATCACCTTACACTTTCCCGAGTTGAACTTTAGCAGCCATTTTCTAGACCATTCCTCCAGTTTATCCAGGTCATCCTGTAGTCTCTGTCTATCTTCATCCATCTTGATTCTTCTCATAATTTTTGCATCATCAGCAAACATTGAGAGTGTGTGTGTGTGTGAGAGTATTCCAAGTTTGCTGCAGACAGCAGAGGAATCATGGAACAAGGACATGCACTAGAGAAAGTACCAGGGTTATATGTACTCTAGTTTGAGTATTCATGGTTTAAGTCCTAGGAGGAATGGCAGAATAATGTTTAAGATCAGATCCGATCTATACTTTCTATGGTAAAATGTTGAGCATTGCACCCCCATAAAATGGTAGGCAGTGTGGAATATGTTACCTAGGTTTTGTTCAGGTTGTTCATTTTGTATTTGGTAGACTATTGATGTATTTGGATTTTCAATACAAGTTTCATTAGCAGTACAGTACTTAATGATGAGTTCCTGCCGGCCACCAGTCATTGTGGAGGTACCATTATGTGCTTTTCGCCTCCGTTTATTCCACAAATTACCCACTTGATTGTTATACATATGTTGAGTGTTGATGGGTACAGCAAATGTTTGTTGACAAAATATGAATTACAGAATGTAAGTGGCTGTACAGTACAGAACAGCAGTGAATAAAAATAATGTTTTCTACATTCTTTGCAAATTGTGGTTGTATGTATTGCTTACCATGTAAGTAAATGTGGTGCAACATGTCATTCATCGGAGAAGCTTCATAATGTCCAGTATTTACAATTCTGAAAAGATTTTGGATTAACATTAGGTTACATGATGAAGTAACAATAAAGTGAGATACCAGAGAGTGCTACCTTATGTTTGAAATTTTTTTAGCTGTTTTAGAGAACATATTACATAGATACAGTATTTGATAATAAATGATGGCTTTGTTATTTAAAAAGGGCATTACACAGTTATGCCCTTAAAAAAATTGCTGAAGTAATCTTGTTTTATCATTAAAATTGTAATACAGTTAATATATTTTTGTACAGTAATTTGGCTGAATATTTTTAATATTTTATCAGCTATTTAGATGTATACCAACCATGTTTGTACGTAGTGATTGAAACTGTTCTTACCAAAATTGTTTTAATTTCTTAATTTGATATATCTATAAAAGAGACTATCTTTCTGTCTTGCCAAAGTTTGAGTCCAGACACCTGCTGTTAGGCTCTTGCAACTTACTTTAGTGGTTTGTGATTGCATGCCAAGTATCATAGGGAAATTGGGGACCGACTCTCATGCAGGTCGGCGTTCAATCCTCGACCATCCAAGTGGTTGGGCACCATTCCTATCCCTTGTCCCATCCCAAATCCTTATCCTGACCCCTTCCAAGTGCTATATAGTTGTAATGGCTTGTGACTTTCTCCTGATAGTTCCCTCACTTCCTTCTCATGCCTCTCTATGGTTTCCATAGAGGTTTTCAAAAGTTTTCAGTTGTTCATCACATGCACATAATGTAACCACAATGTTGTTACAGTAGTGCATCAAAATAACAATATTAAAAATAAGTGTGGTAACATATTGGGCACATATAATGCATGTTCTGAGGGGAAAGAGAGACAGAGCACCCTCAGGTACCTCAGCTAATAATAATTTAGTACATGTTTGGTTTATATTGGGGCCCCCC
>WNGS01000102.1:0-25258 GCA_020271785.1 Procambarus virginalis | reverse complement strand
AAATGTTACAATGTGGTTTGATTATATACCCGCACTGGGTCAGGTGATAAAACAATAAAGGTGAAAACATAGGGGATACATAGGGGATACATAGGGGATAAATGGGGTGAAACATAGAGGTAACCGCAGAAGGCCTATTGGCCCATACGAGGCAGCTGGCATCTACATACAAAGATTAATCCAGTGTAATTGGCCTGTTATGTTGGACATTGTCTTCAGACATTGACATATATATATATATATATATATATATATATATATATATATATATATATATACACACACACATATACAAGAAGGTACATTGGGTTTGTGAGGATACATAGCATAATGTTAACAATCTTGTAAAGTCCCTAGTACGCGCAGCGTTTCGGGCAGGAAACTCTGCACTATTATCCTGAAGCCTATCCGCCTCACTGTGAGACCATCCTGTGGTCTAGCCGCCTCACTGTGAGACCATCCTGTGGTCTAGCCGCCTCACTGTGAGACCATCCTGTGGTCTAGACGCCTCACTGTGAGACCATCCTGTGGTCTAGCCGCCTCACTGTGAGACCATCCTGTAGCCTAGCCGCCTCACTGTGAGACCATCCTGAAGCCTAGCCGCCTCACTGTGAGACCATCCTGAAGCCTAGCCGCCTCACTGTGAGACCATCCTGAAGCCTAGCCGCCTCACTGTGAGACCATCCTGTAGCCTAGCCGCCTCACTGTGAGACCATCCTGAAGCCTAGCCGCCTCACTGTGAGACCATCCTGTAGCCTAGCCGCCTCACTGTGAGACCATCCTGTGGCCTAGCCGCCTCACTGTGAGACCATCCTGTGGTCTAGCCGCCTCACTGTGAGACCATCCTGTGGTCTAGCCGCCTCACTGTGAGACCATCCTGTGGCCTAGCCGCCTCACTGTTAGACCATCCTGTGGCCTAGCCGCCTCACTGTTAGACCATCCTGTGGCCTAGCCGCCTCACTGTGAGACCATCCTGTGGCCTAGCCGCCTCACTGTTAGACCATCCTGAAGCCTAGCCGCCTCACTGTGAGACCATCCTGTGGCCTAGCCGCCTCACTGTTAGACCATCCTGTGGCCTAGCCGCCTCACTGTTAGACCATCCTGTGGCCTAGCCGCCTCACTGTGAGACCATCCTGTGGCCTAGCCGCCTCACTGTTAGACCATCCTGTAGCCTAGCCGCCTCACTGTTAGACCATCCTGTAGTCTAGCCGCCTCACTGTTAGACCATCCTGTAGCCTAGCCGCCTCACTGTTAGACCATCCTGAAGCCTAGCCGCCTCACTGTGAGACCATCCTGTGGCCTAGCCGCCTCACTGTTAGACCATCCTGAAGCCTAGCCGCCTCACTGTGAGACCATCCTGAAGCCTAGCCGCCTCACTGTGAGACCATCCTGAAGCCTAGCCGCCTCACTGTGAGACCATCCTGTGGCCTAGCCGCCTCACTGTGAGACCATCCTGTACCTAGCCGCCTCACTGTGAGACCATCCTGTGGCCTAGCCGCCTCACTGTGAGACCATCCTGTGGCCTAGCCGCCTCACTGTGAGACCATCCTGTGGCCTAGCCGCCTCACTGTGAGACCATCCTGTACCCTAGCCGCCTCACTGTGAGACCATCCTGTGGTCTAGCCGCCTCACTGTGAGACCATCCTGTGGTCTAGCCGCCTCACTGTGAGACCATCCTGTACCCTAGCTGCCTCACTGCCAGACCATCCTGTACCCTAGCTGCCTCACTGTCAGACCATCCTGTACCCTAGCTGCCTCACTGTCAGACCATCCTGTACCCTAGCCGCCTCACTGTCAGACCATCCTGTACCCTAGCTGCCTCACTGTCAGACCATCCTGTACCCTAGCTGCCTCACTGTCAGACCATCCTGTACCCTAGCTGCCTCACTGTGAGACCATCCTGTACCCTAGCTGCCTCACTGTGAGACCATCCTGTACCCTAGCCGCCTCACTGTGAGACCATCCTGTGGCCTAGCTGCCTCACTGTCAGACCATCCTGTACCCTAGCCGCCTCACTGTCAGACCATCCTGTACCCTAGCTGCCTCACTGTCAGACCATCCTGTACCCTAGCGCCTCACTGTCAGACCATCCTGTACCCTAGCTGCCTCACTGTGAGACATCCTGTACCCTAGCTGCCTCACTGTGAGACCATCCTGTACCCTAGCCGCCTCACTGTGAGACCATCCTGTGGCCTAGCTGCCTCACTGTCAGACCATCCTGTACCCTAGCCGCCTCACTGTCAGACCATCCTGTACCCTAGCCGCCTCACTGTCAGACCATCCTGTACCCTAGCTGCCTCACTGTCAGACCATCCTGTACCCTAGCTGCCTCACTGTCAGACCATCCTGTACCCTAGCTGCCTCACTGTCAGACCATCCTGTACTCTAGCCGCCTCACTGTTTCTTAAATAAAGATAAAAAAAAAAGTGTGAGACCAGCTCAGTGTGTGAGTGCACCACAGGTCACCAGGCGGAGGTGTCCGCGCGCCAAGTGTCTGCCAGGGTAAGTGGCGGCGACGGGGACTCGGCCGCCCGGTATTTCACACTTTGATGTTGCACACACTCTTGTTATTCCTGCATTCAGTATTGTGGGAAGAGTCTTTAGCAGACCGCACTCAGGATGTCTCTCCTTTGTTGTAGACCCCAACAGCACATCAGTCCGTGCCGAGGGCCACGCTCAGGACGTCCCTCTTTGTGACCAAGGGGAAAGTAGCGTTGATTAACCCTGCTCCGAGGGTGGCGAAGCGTCATGATCAACCAAGCAGAAAGTACATAGTCCCAGTTAATTTTTTTACGATAAACGTTTCCATTTTGACTCTCAGATAGCTTGCAACATTTGAAAGGATGTTCATTGTGGCAGCACGGTGCATTGCTTCCATTATAATGACAGTTTGCTGCTTGCTCGTTGGGTGATATATATCACACTTACGTTATTGTCCTAACATTCGTGCCTGCTCATATGGATTCTGGGATTGTCTGTATTCCTATTTTTTGTAAACGTTACTTCATAAATTCAACATTCCACTGTCATTTTTTATCCGTGTTGCACTTCCTCTGCCATGTTATGATCTGGCAGCACTGGAAAATACTGTCTGTTAACATCTTGGTCAGTATCCCCTCATATTGTGTGAGAGCTTGGAGGTTTGTCTGTATGGGTGACTGAACGAGTGTGTGTGTGTTGTGAATGATGGTATGTGAACACGTCCCACGATGTTGGGAGGGGCTGACACCTAGTGTGTGTGTGAATGAGGAGTGTGTGTGTGTGTGTGAATGACGAGTGTGTGTGTGTGAAGACGAGTGTGTGTGTGAATGACGAGTGTGTGTGTGTGTGTGAATGAGGAGTGTGTGTTTGTGAATGACGAGTGTGGTGTGGAATGAGGAGTGTGTGTGTGAATGAGGAGTGTGTGTGTGAATGAGAATGTGTGTGTGTGTGTGTGTGAATGAGGAGTGTGTGTGTGAATGACGAGTGTGTGTGTGTGTGTGTGAATGAGGAGTGTGTGTGTGAATGACGAGTGTGTGTGTGAATGACGAGTGTGTGTGTGAATGACGAGTGTGTGTGTGAATGACGAGTGTGTGTGTGAATGACGAGTGTGTGTTGTGAATGACGAGTGTGGTGTGTGAATGAGGAGTGTGTGTGTGAATGAGGAGTGTGTGTGTGAATGAGGAGTGTGTGTGTGTGAATGAGGAGGTGAGGGAGTGAGTGTGTGAATGCGCGAACGATGGAGTGAGTGCACGAGAATGTCAGAAGTCACCTGTGAATGAGGAAATATGAGAGCTGGAAACATGTTTATGAGCGATGATAGTGACCTTGGTGAGGTCCCCGTCTATACCCTGGTATGAGAGCCAATCTCCGCTTTGTGTCTATGTTTGTGGATGTGATAACATGCCCGGATCCTGGCGAGGGAGCCGTGCTGGGGAGGACCACAGGGAGGGAGCCGTGCTGGGGGAGGGACACAGGGAGGGAGCCGTGCTGGGGAGGGACCACAGGAGGCAGCCGTGCTGGGGGAGGACCACAGGGAGGGAGCCGTGCTGGGGGAGGACCACAGGGAGGCAGCCGTGCTGGGGGAGGGACACAGGGAGGGAGCCGTGCTGGGGGGACCACAGGGAGGGAGCCGTGTGGGGGAGGACCACAGGGAGGGAGCCGTGTGGGGGAGGACCACAGGGAGGCAGCCGTGCTGGGGGAGGGACACAGGGAGGGAGCCGTGCTGGGGAGGGACCACAGGGAGGGAGCCGTGGGGGGGAGGACCACAGGGAGGGAGCCGTGCTGGGGGAGGAACACAGGGAGGCAGCCGTGTGGGGGAGGGACACAGGGAGGGAGCCGTGCTGGGGGAGGACCACAGGGAGGCAGCCGTGCTGGGGGAGGACACAGGGAGGCAGCCGTGCTGGGGGAGGGACACAGGGAGGGAGCCGTGCGGGGGAGGGGACAGGGAGGGAGCCGTGCTGGGGAGGACCACAGGGAGGCAGCCGTGCTGGGGGAGGGACACAGGGAGGCAGCCGTGCTGGGGGAGGACCCACAGGGAGGCAGCCGTGCTGGGGGAGGACACAGGGAGGCAGCCGTGCTGGGGGAGGGACACAGGGAGGCAGCCGTGCTGGGGAGGGACACAGGGAGGCAGCCGTGCTGGGGGAGGACCACAGGGAGGCAGCCGTGCTGGGGAGGACCACAGGGAGGCAGCCGTGCTGGGGGAGGGACACAGGGAGGCAGCCGTGTGGGGGAGGGATACAGGGAGGCAGCCGTGCTGGGGGAGGACCACAGGGAGGCAGCCGTGCTGGGGGAGGGACACAGGGAGGCAGCCGTGCTGGGGGAGGGACACAGGGAGGCAGCCGTGCTGGGGGAGGACCACAGGGAGGCAGCCGTGCTGGGGGAGGGACACAGGGAGGCAGCGTGCTGGGGGAGGGACACAGGGAGGCAGCCGTGCTGGGGGAGGACCACAGGGAGGCAGCCGTGCTGGGGGGGGACACAGGGAGGCAGCCGTGCTGGGGGAGGGACACAGGGAGGGCAGCCGTGCTGGGGGAGGGACACAGGGAGGCAGCCGTGCTGGGGGAGGGACACAGGGAGGCAGCCGTGCTGGGGGAGGGACACAGGGAGGCAGCCGTGCTGGGGGAGGACCACAGGGAGGCAGCCGTGCTGGGGGAGGACCACAGGGAGGCAGCCGTGCTGGGGGAGGGACACAGGGAGGCAGCCGTGCTGGGGGAGGACCACAGGGAGGCAGCCGTGCTGGGGGAGGACCACAGGGAGGCAGCCGTGCTGGGGGAGGACCACAGGAGCAGCCGTGCTGGGGGAGGGACACAGGGAGGCAGCCGTGCTGGGGGAGGACCACAGGGAGGCAGCCGTGCTGGGGGAGGACACAGGGAGGCAGCCGTGCTGGGGGAGGGACACAGGGAGGCAGCGTGCTGGGGGAGGGACACAGGGAGGCAGCCGTGCTGGGGGAGGACCACAGGGAGGCAGCCGTGCTGGGGAAGGACCACAGGGAGGCAGCCGTGCTGGGGGAGGACCACAGGGAGGCAGCCGTGCTGGGGGAGGACACAGGGAGGCACGCGTGCTGGGGGAGGACCACAGGGAGGCAGCCGTGCTGGGGGAGGGACACAGGGAGGCAGCCGGCTGGGGGGGACCACAGGGAGGCAGTCGTGCTGGGGGAGGGACACAGGGAGGCAGCCGTGCTGGGGGAGGGACACAGGGAGGCAGCCGTGCTGGGGGAGGAACACAGGGAGGCAGCCGTGCTGGGGGAGGGACACAGGGAGGCAGCCGTGCTGGGNTAATAGTGAAGAATAATAGCGAGTGTTAGCACCTGTTAATTAATGAAAAATTGGCTAAGTTGCTCAAAAAATTATGGTAATGCTATGCAAGTGTGAAAATAATTGTTAATTGTTTACAAGTGAGGAATGGAGACTCGCGGCGTCCCAACCAACGCTGTGACAGGTGGATGACCTCCCTTAACTACCTACATAAGTAATTACTATTGATGAAGTGGTCGTTAAAGCTAACATGTGGAAATATAATTGGCTTCATTCAAGAGTTCAGACTTTTAGAGATGTGAGTAAATTGAACTCATCCTAAAGCTTACGGTAGATTCCAGAGCCATTGTTTATATTTGGTGAAAGTTAGACTAAGACCCCCCTCTCTGCTGGGATCTTCAGACCCCCCTCTGCTGGGATCTTCAGACCCCCCTCTGCTGGGATCTTCAGACCCCCCCTGCTGGGATCTTCAGACCCCCTCTGCTGGGATCTTCAGACCCCCCCCTGCTGGGATCTTCAGACCCCTCTGCTGGGATCTTCAGACCCCCTCTTTGGGATCTTCAGGACCCCCTCTGCTGGGATCTTCAGACCCCCTCTGCTGGGATCTTCAGGACCCGCTCTGCTGGGATCTTCAGACCCCTCTGCTGGGATCTTCAGACCCCTCTGCTGGGATCTTCAGACCCCTCTGCTGGGATCTTCAGACCGCTCTGCTGGGATCTTCAGACCCCTCTGCTGGGATCTTCAGACCCCTCTGCTGGGATCTTCAGACCCCTCTGCTGGGATCTTCAGACCCCCTCTGCTGGGACCTTCAGACCCCCCTCTGCTACGATATTCAGACCCCCCTCTGGGATCTTCAGACACCCTCTGCTGGGATCCTCAGGACCCTCTCAGCTGAGATCTTCAGGACCCTCTCAGCTGGGATCTTCAGACCCCCCTCTGGGATCTTCAGACCCCCCTCTGCTGGAGTCTTCAGACCCCCTCTGCTGGGATCTTCAGACCCCCCTCTGCTAGGATATTCAGACCCCTCTGGGATCTTCAGAGCCCCTCTGCTGGGATCCTCAGGACCCTCTCAGCTGGGATCTTCAGATTCACTCTGCTGGGATCTTCAGACCCTCCTCTGCTTGGATCTTCAGACCCCCAATCTGCTGGGATGTTCAGGTCCACTCTGCTGGGCTCTTTAGATCCACTCTGCTGGGATCTTCAGACCCCCTCTGCTGGGATCTTCAGACCTCACTCTGCTGGGATCTTCAGACCCCACTCTGCTGGGATCTTCAGACCCCACTCTGCTGGGATCTTCAGACTCCCCTCTGCTGGGATCTTCAGGACCCCCTCTGCTGGGATCTTCATACCCCCTCTGCTGGGATCTTCAGACCCCCCTCTGCTGGGATCTTCAGACCCCCCTCTGCTGGAATCTTCAGACCCCCTCTGCTGGAATCTTCAGACCCCCTCTGCTGGAATCTTCAGACCCCCCTCGGCTGGGATCTTCAGACCCCCTCTGCTGGGATCTTAGACCCCTCTCTGCTGGGATCTCCAGACCCCCTCTGCTGGGATCTTCAGATTCACTCTGCTGGGATCTTCAGACACCCCTCTGCTGGGATCTTCAGATCCACTCTCCTGGGATCTTCAGATCCACTCTGCTGTGATCTTCAGATCCACTCTGCTGGGATCTTCAAGGCTCCCCTCTGCTGGGATCTTCAAGGCTCCCCTCTGCTGGGATCTTCAGACCCCCCTCTGCTGGGATCTTGGACCCCCCTCTGCTGGGATCTTCATACCCCCTCTGCTAGGATCTTCAGACCCAACCTCTGCTGGGATCTTCAGATCCACTCTGCTGGGATCTTCAGGCTCCCTCTGCTGGGATCTTCAGACCCCCCTCTGCTGGGATCTTCGGACCCCCCTCTGCTGGGATCTTAATGCCCCCCTCTGCTGGGATCTTCAGACCCCCCTCTGCTGGGATCTTCAGATCCACTCTGCTGGGATCTTCAGATCCCCTCTGCTGGGATCTTCAGATCCACTCTGCTGGGATCTTTAGATCCACTCTGCTGGGATCTTCAGATCTACTCTGCTGGGATCTTCATTCCCTCTGCTGGGATCTTCAGACTCCCCCCTGCTGGGATCTTCAGGCCCAATCTGCTGGGATCTTTAGATCCCTCTCTGCTGGGATCTTCAGGACCCCCCTGCTGCTGGGATCTTCAGATCCCCCCTCTGCTGGGATCTTCAGATCCCCCCTCTGCTGGGATCTTCAGATCCCCCCTCTGCTGGGATCTTCACATCCCCCCTCTGCTGGGATCTTCAGATCCCCACTCTGCTGGGATCTTCAGATCCCCCCTCTGCTGGGATCTTCAGATCCCCCCTCTGCTGGGATCTTCAGATCCCCCCTCTGCTGGGATCTTCAGATCCCCCCTCTGCTGCGATCTTCAGACCCCCTCTGCTGGGATCTTCAGACTCCCTCTGCTGGGATCTTCAGACCCCCTCTGCTGGGATCTTCAGACCCCCTCTGCTACGATATTCAGACCCCCCTCTGGGATCTTCAGACCCCCCTCTGGGATCTTCAGACCCCCTCTGCTGGGATCCTCAGGACCCTCTCAGCTGAGATCTTCAGGACCCTCTCAGCTGGGATCTTCAGACCCCCCTCTGGGATCTTCAGACCCCCCTCTGCTGGAATCTTCAGACCCCCTCTGCTGGGATCTTCAGACCCCCTCTGCTAGGATATTCAGACCCCCCTCTGGGATCTTCAGACCCCCTCTGCTGGGATCCTCAGGACCCTCTCAGCTGGGATCTTCAGATCCCCTCTGCTGGGATCTTCAGATCCCCTCTGCTGGAATCTTCAGATCCCCTCTGCTGGGATCTTCAGATCCCTTCTGCTGGGATCTTCAGATCCCCTCTGCTGGGATCTTCAGATCCCCTCTGCTGGGATCTTCAGATCCCCTCTGCTGGGATCTTCAGGACCCCCTCTGCTGGGATCTTCAGACCCCCTCTGCTGGGATCTTCAGATCCCTCCCTCTGCTGGGATCTTCAGGACCCTCTCTGCTGAGATCTTCAGGACCCCCTCTGCTGGGATCTTCAGACCCCCCCTCTGCTGGGATCTTCAGACCCCCTCTGCTGGGATCTTCAGACCCCCTCTGTTAGGATCTTCAGACCCCATCTCCTGGGATCTTCAGGACCCTGTCTGCTGGGATCTTCAGGACCTCCGTCTCTGCTGGGATCTCAGACCCCCTCTGCTGGGATCTTCAGATACACTCTGCTGGGATCTTCAGACCCCCTCTGCTGGGATCTTCAGACCCCTCTCTGCTGGGATCTTCAGGACCCTCCTCTGCTGGGATCTTCAAACCCCCTCTGCTGGGATCTTCAGACCCCCCTCTGCTGGGATCTTCAGATCTACTCTCCTGGGATCCTCAGATCCACTCTCCTGGGATTCTCAGATCCACTCTGCTGGGATCTTCAGACCCTCCTCTGCTGGGATCTTCAGATCCACTCTGCTGGGATCTTCAGACCCCCTCTGCTGGGATCTTCAGACCCCCCTCTGCTAGGATATTCAGACCCCCCTCTGGGATCTTCAGACCCCCTCTGCTGGGATCCTCAGGACCCTCTCAGCTGGGATCTTCAGATCCCCTCTGCTGGGATCTTCAGATCCCCTCTGCTGGAATCTTCAGATCCCCTCTGCTGGGATCTTCAGATCCCTTCTGCTGGGATCTTCAGATCCCCTCTGCTGGGATCTTCAGATCCCCTCTGCTGGGATCTTCAGATCCCCTCTGCTGGGATCTTCAGGACCCCCTCTGCTGGGATCTTCAGACCCCCTCTGCTGGGATCTTCAGATCCCTCCCTCTGCTGGGATCTTCAGGACCCTCTCTGCTGAGATCTTCAGGACCCCCTCTGCTGGGATCTTCAGACCCCCCCTCTGCTGGGATCTTCAGACCCCCTCTGCTGGGATCTTCAGACCCCCTCTGTTAGGATCTTCAGACCCCATCTCCTGGGATCTTCAGGACCCTGTCTATGCTGGGATCTTCAGGACCTCCGTCTCTGCTGGGATCTCCAGACCCCCTCTGCTGGATCTTCAGATACACTCTGCTGGGATCTTTAGACCCCCTCTGCTGGGATCTTCAGACCCCTCTCTGCTGGGATCTTCAGGACCCTCCTCTGCTGGGATCTTCAAACCCCCTCTGCTGGGATCTTCAGACCCCCCTCTGCTGGGATCTTCAGATCTACTCTCCTGGGATCCTCAGATCCACTCTCCTGGGATTCTCAGATCCACTCTGCTGGGATCTTCAGACCCTCCTCTGCTGGGATCTTCAGATCCACTCTGCTGGGATCTTCAGACCCTCCTCTGCTGGGATCTTCAGTTCCACTCTGCTGGGATCTTCAGATCCACTCTGCTGGGATTTTCAGATCCACTCTGCTGGGATCCTCAGATCCACTCTGCTGGGATCTTCAGGACCCAGTATCTGCTGGGATCTTCAGACCCCCCTCTGCTGGGATCTTCAGACCCCCTCTGCTGGGATCTTCAGACCCCCTCTGCTGGGATCTTCAGACCCCCTCTGCTGGGATCTTCAGGATCCACTTTGCTGGGATCTTCAGAACCCCCATTGCTGGGACCTTCAGACCCACCTCTGCTGGGATCTTCAGACCGCCTCTGCTAGGATCTTCAGGATCTCCTCTGCTGGGATCTTCAGACCACCTCTGCTGGGATCTTCAGACCCCCTCTGCTGGGATTTTCAGACCGCCTCTGCTAGGATCTTCAGGATCCCCTCTGCTGGGATCTTCAGACTACCTTTGCTAGGATCTTCAGACCCTCTTTGCTGGAATCTTCAGATCTCTTCTGATGGGATCTTCAGAATCCCCTCTGCTGGGATCTTCAGAATCCCCTCTGCTGGGATCTTCGGAACCCCCCCCTCTGCTGGGATCTTCAGACCCCCCTCTGCTGGGATCTTCAGACCAGCATTGTTAGTGAAAACCTTGAAGATATCCATTTACTCATTAAAGCATGTGGGGCCTTTGTTATAAGCCATCATATTAGTGGTCTCCAGCGTGCGATAGTGAGATACTACAGCAGAGATGGCACTATCTCCCTCCTCACCACTTGCTTGGTACAAGTGACAGGATGAACAACCCAGCGGGTTTTCTTCCTATTGGGGAGTGTTGTATATGCTGCTGTGGCGGTGTGTCCACTCACAGGATGAGTGACGCTGCCCAATACTGTCACTATGGCGGTGTGTCCACTCACAAGATGAGTGACGCTGCCCAATAAACTCGCCCCTCGGGCCAGAATTGATAAAAATTTAAATTTGGTCAGGCTCCGCCACGAAACAAGACGTCATTTACTCTCGTGTGTGAGAGTAGGGTTATGTATTTACTAGAGGAGGTATACGGGCTCACCATAGCCCGTGCTACTTGGAACTTTTTGTTCCAAGTAGCGAATCTTTAACAACAACAAATAGAGGAGGTACCCGGTTGTTCCCGGGTCTCTTCCCCCCCCCCTCGCCGCCTCTGCTATCTTTTCCAATCTTGCTCTTCTCTCCCGATCTTCCTCCTCTCCTCCTCTCTTCCCTCCTCTTCATCTCTCTTCCCCACATCTCTCTTAGAAAATTTAATCTGTATTACAAACCCTCCAAAAATCTCTGGCTTCGGGGAACACATCACCCATTTCAGACCATGAAAATCGCAGGGGATTGGTTATATAGATGGCGATATTTCTTAAAGTTTGGCACTGGGGCCGACCCTAACTGGCCTTTGACATTCCCATACCCACCAGATACACTCTTTTTATAGATTTAGATTTGTGACAATAGTTAGCATTGCACGAGATGTGCACATGTGCACGAGATCTCGTGCACTAATAAACACCTGTTCTCGTGCACTAATAAACACCTCTCGGGCATTAATAAACACGTGCACTCATGCACTAATAATCACGTGTGCTCGTGCATTAGTAAATGTATGCTTTCGTGCAAGACTAAATGTTTACATATTGGCCATTCAGGATTTGTCTGACATGTATCCTCAACTATTTTAATCTTACTCGTGTTAATGTGACCACTGACAGGGACAGAATCAACACTGGGTTTAGTTATATTAAGAAAAGCTATTCATGCATAAGCTAAAAAAGTATTATATTTATATTTGACTTCAACGTCGTTCAGTCTCAGTGTTTACTGGCTGATGTGTTAAGAATGTAGTCTAACAATGGTAGACTCCATTAACTGCCCACACCACCACCACCTCCTCCACACAACCATCTGGCTGGCTGTGTGTGGGTCAGGGTTAACGCTCTCTCATAACTGATTCACAGCAACGTTGTAATTGATCACTTCATAGTATCTTTCTTAGTTTGGCGCTCACCACCTCCTATTTCCAATTTTTCCTTATATGTATGTGTATATATATATATATATATATATATATATATATATATATATATATATATATATATATCCATATATATATATATGAGCCTAGATATATATCTAGGCTCATTGAAACAACAAGGGACCCTAGAGCTGCCAGCTTTCTTTTCCAGCGCCTCAGCGTGGCGATACAGAGGGGAAATGCGCACTGCATCCAGGGTTCCTGCCCGCCATCTGAGGAGCTGGAGGAACTCGACAACCTATGATAACCATCTTTGTAACCTATATGTAACTCCTTTTTTGTAACACAGTTCAAATAAAGCAAATATATATGTGTACATACAAAAGAATGGGGGTGGTAGGAGAAGAAAATATTAGTGTTCAGTGAGAAACCACAAGGTCTCCTCTGAATACGTTTTATTTTCTTCTCCGAGGCTATGGGTCCCCACATTGGCACCAGAGGTGGTACCCTTTCAGTGCTATATATATATATATATATTATATATATATATATATATATGTAATGTGTGTGTTATATATATATATGTGTATATATGTATATATATATGTGTGTATATATATATATATATATATATTATATATATATATAATGTAATATTGTGTGTATATATATATATATGTGTATATATGTATATATATATGTGTGTATGTCGTACCTAGTAGCCAGAACGCACTTCTCAGCCTACTATGCAAGGCCCGATTTGCCTAATAGGCCAAGTTTTCATGAATTAATTGTTTTTCGACTACCTAACCTACCTAACCTAACCTAACCTAACTTTTTCGGCTACCTAACCTAACCTAACCTATAAAGATAGGTTAGGTTAGGTTAGGTAGGGTTGGTTAGGTTCGGTCATATATCTACGTTAATTTTAACTCCAATAAAAAAAAAATTGATCTCATACATAATGAAATGGGTAGCTTTATCATTTCATAGAAAAAAATTAGAGAAAATATATTAATTCAGGAAAACTTGGCTTATTAGGCAAATCTGGCCTTGCATAGTAGGCCAAAAAGTGAGTTCTGGCTACTAGGTACGACATGTATATATATATATATATATATATATATATATATATATATATATATATGTAATATGTGTGTGTATATATATATATATGTGTATATATGTATATATATATGTGGTGTATATATATATATATAATATGTATATATATGTATGTATATATATATATATATATGTGAGAAAGCTGCATGAACGCGCAAGCCATATATCACTAAGAACTCTTTGACCCGGCCAGATTCGAACCCATGCCGTCCAGGATCACCCCTAAACGTACACAGTACCGTGACCACCGCACCAATGATCTTCTATAAGGAGATTGGTCAGTCATGGCGCTATTATTATAGACTCGTGTTAGACTCAGTGCGGCCCGTGCATGCGCCAGAATTTGATGAAAAACTGTACCCAAATGGATCCATGAGTGTCGTCGGGGTTGGTCAGTCAGGGAGCTTAGTTAATAAGCGCCAAGACTGACCAATCCTTATAGACGATCATTGGTGCGGTGGTCACGGTACTGTGTACGTTTAGGGGTGATCCTGGACGGCATGGGTTCGAATCCTGGCCGGGTCAAAGAGTTCTTAGTGATATATATATATATAAATTNTACATATATAGCTATATAAATAAAAATGTAAATGTTCGTTTGTTCAAAATCGCTAATCTACGAAGGTTCTTCACCGATTGCTTTGAAATTTGACACAACGTTCCATTTGCATACGAGCATGTTTTTATATACCTACTATATAGATGTCACGTCTGTGACAGGTAAAAACATGTTTTTTTTTTACGTGCAACAGCGCCATCTGTTGCACGTAAAAGCAACACACGCTATACTAAATATGTTATGATAGCATTTCAATGTTTCTGATTGCATTGATAAATTGAATTTTCAGAGATTTTGATTTATTTTAATTTTTATATATTTATTTTGTGTGACATTGCATTGGAATTGAGCTGTGTTGTTTACCATACCGTATTTTGTGAGTATAGTTAATTTTTGTATTTAATTTTTTAACAGTTCTTATTTTTCAGTGATGGGAACATGAGATCATTTGATGTTCCCATTTATCTGATGGGAACATGAGATCATTTGGGAATATATCGGACGAGGAAGTGGGGAAATGGTGGGAAGGAGGAGGGAATGGGAGTGGGGGGATGGTGGGGAAGACGAGGTGATGGGGGAGGGGGAATGGTGGGGAGGACGAGGGGACGGGGGAGTAGGGGGTGGTGGGGAGGACGCGGGGACGGGGAGGGGGGATGGTGGGGAGGACGGGGAAAAGGGGTAGAGTTCCTGTGAGTCAGCAACTCATGAGCCTCAGCAACGCGTGGCCGGGTACAGCTAGTACATACATACATACATGATATATATATATATATATATATATATATATATATATATATATATATATACATATATATATATATATATATATATATATATATATTATATATATATATGTGTGTGTATTTTTTTTTTTTTTTGCCTAGAAGGGGTACCACCTCTGGTGCAAGTGTAGGGACCCATAGCCTCGGAGAAGAAAATAAAGAGTACTCAGAGAAGACCTTGTGGATCCTCACTGAACACTTTGATATTTTCTTCTCCTACCACCCCTATTCTTTTGGTATGTGTGTATATTTATCTAATTTTATTTGAAAATGTCATTACACAAAATGTATGTATATATATATATATATATATATATATATATATATATATATATATATATATATATAGAGTGTGTGTGTGTGTGTGTGTGTGTGTGTGTGTGTGTGTGTGTGTGTGTGTGTGTGTGTGTATGTGTGTGTGTGTAAATCACGAAAATTAACACGTGATGAAAAATGTGACAGCGCCAGACCACGGAGGAAGAATTGAAACAGGAATTTCCTTAAGTACTTTCGTATATTAATGCATCTTCAGAAGGAATGAAGATTCCTTCAACATTCCTTCTTAAGATGTAATAATATACGAAAGTACTTAAGGAAATTTCCCTTTCATTCTTCCTGGTCTGACACTGTCTGACATATCGTACCTAATAGCCAGAGTTGCCAAACAGTTGTGAAATATTTAATTTTCCGAACTTTTTCCTTGTGAAATTATAGTTTTCAGTGTATTATATGAGATTACAATTTTATGTTATTTGGATCAAAACTAACATAGAAATTTTACCAAACCTTACCTAACATAACCTGATATAACTAAGTAATTCATGTTCCTAAGATAATAGATTATTATTCTTAGAAAAGAATAAATTATTTTAAAGAAACAAGTGGATGAATGACATGACATAGGGGATATTGATAGGGGTGTTACATGCATCAACATAAGCAGCTCATGTTCATGCGGCTGCTCGTGTTCCTAAGGCGGGGTCATTGGATCCTGTCTCTGCCTTGGCTCGGGGTCTTGAAGTGGCTAGGATGTAATTGTGTTAACTGGTTGTTAATTGCTGGTCTTGACTCTTTGATGTGTAGTAGTGACTCGCTAATTTCCAGTCTTCTGTTGTCGTTTTACCTGTGATTATTTCAGTGTTGCTTGTTAAGATGTCTCTGGTGATGGTCTGGTTGTGAGTGGAGATTATATGCTCCTTGATGGAGCCCTGTTGCTTGTGAACTGTTAATAACCTTGAGAGAGACACGTTGATGTCTTGCCTATATACTGAGATTTTTGGGGCTGACAGTCCCCAAGTGGGCATGTGAAGGCATAGACGACGTTGGTCTGTCTTAAAGAGTTCTGCGTGGTTTCTGGAGAGTTAGTCATAAGTAAGTTGGAGGTCTTGTTATTAACAATACAATATTGTTAATTGTATTTTTTGATTGGTGTCTGTGGGGATAACGTTCCTATTTATAATATCTTTCAGGAAACTTTCCTCCATTTTGTGAGCCGTGGAAAAGAAGTTCCTGTAAAACAGTCTAATATGAGATACAGGTGTTCTGTTGGTTGTTTCTTCAGAGGCTGCATGGCATGTCACCTTTCTTTTAATGACATCTTCAACATAACCGTTAGAGAAGCGATTATTGACTAGGTCCTGCATCACTCTACCCAGTTCCTCATCGACGAGCTTCCAACCAGAGCTGTGAGTGAGAGCTTGGTCGACATAAGCGTTGACAACACTCCACTTGTACTTGTCCGGGCAGATTCTCTCACTATGAGCATTAAGGCACATTCCTATGTTCGATTCCTTAGTGTAGACTGCATTATGAAAGCCTCCATTCCTGTTACATCTAGAAAGGGAAGCTTCCCATCACTCTCCATCTCGTAAGTGAAACTTAATGCCGAATTTTACTGGAATGCCTCCTGCTGCTGCTGCAAACGTCCGACATCAGGTACCTGCATAAATGTCATCAACATACCTGCAGTATATGGCGGGTTTCAAGTCCATATCAACTAAGACCCTCTGTTCCATGGTACCCATGTAGAAATTCGCGAACAGAACACACAGGGGGAGAACCAATGACGACTCCACCCACTTGTTTATATATGTGCCCATCAGGGTCAGGAAATAAGTTGCCAAAATAGCAAAATGTAGTACAGTAGTAACAAACGTAACTAACCAAAGCGTAGCAAACCAACGTAGCAAAATGAGAAGCTCTTTAGGGCAAGCTTCCAGTAATTTCCTCAGTATGCTGTCTAATATGTCTAGAGGAGTCGGCTTGTAACGGATATATACACCTGACTTATTATTATAAAAATATAAATTACAATTTTTTTATAATATGGAAAATTATGCACTTTTTCTCGGGAAAATTTTTCTAATCTTCAGATTAGAAAAAAGATAATAATGAGATTAGACAATTTCTAATTTTCTAATCTCATACATTGCCTACAGTAGCATAAAACAGACCAACCTCTCACATACTTTTCTCATTGTCAATGGAAAACTATTGTATTTTGTTAATATGTGAAACTTGTAGGCTCCTCCCACTGGTGGACCACCTGCATGCCAATGGACCACCTGCATGCCAATGGACCACCTGCATGCCAATGGACCACCTGCATGCCAATGGACCACCTGCATGCCAATGGGAACTATTATATTATTTTTAGAACAGAGAGAGAGAGAGAAATCTGTAAAAAGACAAGATACAAAATGAGAAACAGACTGACAGAAACAGAGATGGGGAGAGAAGGAAGAAGAAGAGCGGGATGATTTAAGAAAAGGAAGGAGAGAGAGGCCGGATAGAAGTGAGGAGGATATGTGGAGAGGAGAGAGCTTAAGGGAAGAGCGTGGAGAGGTGTGAGAGGGAAGAGGAGGAACGTTGGAGAAGAGTGGGAGAGAAAGGTGGGGAGGGTACATGAGAGGGCAGTAAGGTGGGAGAACAGAGGGGAAGAAAATTTATAATGTAAAGAGAGGAGGGATAGGGAGAGAGAGATGAGAGGGGGGGGAGAGGGGCTCGGGTGATCAGTGGCTGGTAGTGTGGGTCCTGACATGCACCACTTCTCTTGATCTGCCAAAACGTATAGAATACAATGTTCTAACCTAACTAGAAGCGTTTGAACCCAAGCCACCCACCTATCCTTACCCACCAACGCACAGGAAACTTGTAGATTTGCGACCTACTGCTGTACACAGGTTACCTTACCTTTGCGTTTCCCTGCGATGATTTCGGGGCTCAACGTCCCCGCAGCCCGGTCCCCGACCAGGCCTCCTAACAGTACGTTATAGTTAGCACTCAGGGACTATAATGTGCAAAATGGGACTTATTAGTTGAGAGAACAGGTCGTGTGGTGAGAGTGCTAACATCGGTCCGTGAACGTTGGGCTCAACAGAAACATGAAATCAGATCTCTTGCCTATAATTACTTAAGTATTTCAGGCTATGCAGTGGGCTCTATATACACTTTCACTGTGAATAAATCTAACCAGACGCGGCATCTGAATGACGGAGCAGGATTGTAACACGCATAAATTTGCTGATTGTATATAGTGAGTTGTGTATAAATTCATAAATAATTTGTGTTCCCGGAAGCATTCACTCAGGTTAAAGAAGTAAATCAATACAAATACTTGGTGCGGGAGGCCCCGTTCATATCCCCCAGACACCGGGGTATTAATAGACTCCGGTGAGATGCCATTCGCTCCCCAACCTGAAATTTGGTACACAAGTCACCGCTCACTAGCAATTATCAGCTAAACCTCGGCCCGTGGGTAGTATTTTGACCTTAAAAGTCGATAAGAAATATTTAAACATCTATTCTGACCTCGTCAGTCTTAGTGAAGTTTGTTTTAAAGGTAAAGGCAATAGTTACAAATATATAACTTGAGAGGACACGGAAGCAGTTGATATATTGTTGGGTTATAAGAAAGAATGGTTTTAGTGATAGCAATATATAGTGTTCATGTATGCAAGAGCGGCATACATGTATAGCTTATATTTGAATAGTATACACCTACGTCAGAGGGGTTAATGACTCTTGTGCTTGGCGGTTTGTGAGTATTTAACATTTATTATTTGTGTCTACAGGATTAGGCTTTCAGCGCTTGAAGCCCACCTTGCTAACGGTCGGGGTCTTTAATGCACTAATTTCCGACTTCTTTTTCTGTCTCACCGGCTTGGTGCCTTCTTTTGATAATTATTTACTTTTTCTGTCTCGCATCCACTACATATACTACCTACACACCCAGGATACCGTCCGTAACACCTGTCTGACGCCCAGGTACCTATTTACTGCGGGTGTTTGAGTTAAATACTGCTTTTCTGGGCCATGTTGGCCACATGATGCAGGATGGGTGGTGGTGGTGGTGTTACTGGGCCATGTTGGCAACATGACACAGAGCACATGTGAATGTAACGTAACACTGCCCTGTGGGACCAGAGTGAGTTATGGCGGTGGCGGCCGCCTGGTGGTCCTCCCCGGATACTGAAGCTGATGCTTGCTTGCCACTACCATATGTTGCTCTCTCTCTCTCTCTCTCTCTCTCTCTCTCTCTCTCTCTCTCTCTCTCTCTCTCTCTCTCTCTCTCTCTCTCTCTCTCTCTCTCTCTCTCTCTCACCGTTTTTCCCTCTGTCACTCTGTCGACACAAACTTCCATCATTTCATAAACAGTTCATTGTATGCTAGTGAGGGAAGATGGGAGGGAGGGAGGGGGCGGATGAAGAAAGTGTAAACAAGTGCTGGGTAAGCAAGCACTCACCGCCCAGTGTAAACACACTCCGGGGAGATTGTTGATGTTCGGTCAGCTGATGGACAGTGTATAAAGTGTTCGTGTCTTGTGTTCCTGTATCATTGTGTGTTCCAAGTATCGTGGAGATTGTCTTTGGAAACTTGTCTGTCTCTCTCTCCTCTCTCCTCTCTCCTCTCTCTCTCTCCTCTCTCTCTCTCTCTCTCTCTCTCTCCTCTCTCTCTCTCTCTCTCTCTCTCTCTCTCTCTCTCTTCCTTCTTCTCTCTCTTTCTTTCTCTCTTCCTCTGTTGGTGTGTGTGTTGTGTGTCTTGTGTCTTGATCTTATTCTCCTATTTTTCCTTCAAGTGTTAAGTTTAGCTTCTTATCTGTCCTGGCAGATCACCTCATGGTGTCTGTTCTCAGCTCCATTGACGGGAAAACTGATATGTTTCCCTCAGTGACTCTCCCATGACTTAGTTAATTAAGCTTGCCAGTCTCTGCTTGAAGCTTAATGCTGAGGTTGCTGACTACATCAGCCGGAGGCCAACACACGAATAACTGGTAATAATAACATATAGAATACAGTCAGCCATGCTCCAAACTTCTTACAACAGTCTACGTTATGACTCGGAATGATATATTTATTGATGACCAGACCACACACTAGAAGGTGAAGGGACGACGACGTTTCGGTCCGTCCTGGACCATTCTCAAGTCTATTGAACGGTCCAGGACGGACCAAAACGTCGTCATCCCTTCACCTTCTAGTGTGTGGTCTGGTCAACATACTTTAGCCACGTTATTGTGACTCATCGCCTGGAATGATATGTTTACTTTCTGAGACTTTCGTATAATAGTGAAGAATAATAGCGAGTGTTAGCACCTGTTAACTTAATGAAAAATTGGCTAAGTTGCTCAAAAATTATGGTAATTGCTATGCAAGTGTGAAAGTAATTGTTAATTGTTTACAAGTGAGGAATGGAGACTCGCGGCGTCCCAACCAACGCTGTGACAGGTGGATGACCTCCCTTAACTACCTACATAAGTAATTACTATTGATGAAGTGGTCGTTAAGCTAACATGTGGAAATATAATTGGCTTCATTCAAGAGTTCAGACTTTTAGAGATGTGAGTAAATTGAACTCATCCTAAAGCTTACGGTAGATTCCAGAGCCATTGTTTATATTTGGTGAAAGTTAGACTAAGACCCCCCTCTCTGCTGGGATCTTCAGACCCCCCTGCTGGGATCTTCAGACCCCCTCTCTGCTGGGATCTTCAGACCCCCCCTCTGCTGGGATCTTCAGACCCCCTCTCTGCTGGATCTTCAGACCCCCTCTGCTGGGATCTTTAGACCCCCTCTCTGCTGGGATCTTCAGACCCTCTCTGCTGGGATCTTCAGACCCCCTCTGCTGGGATCTTCAGACCCCCTCTGCTGGGATCTTCAGACCCCCCTCTGCTGGGATCTTCAGACCCCTCTCTGCTGGATCTTCAGACCCTCTCTGCTGGATCTTCAGACCCCTCTGCTGGGATCTTCAGACCCTCTGCTGGGATCTTCAGACCCCTCTGCTGGGATCTTCAGACCCCTCTGCTGGGATCTTCAGACCCCCTCTGCTGGGATCTTCAGACCCCCTCTGCTGGGATCTTCAGACCCCCTCTGCTACGATATTCAGACCCCCCTCTGGGATCTTCAGACCCCCTCTGCTGGATCCTCAGGACCCTCTCAGCTGAGATCTTCAGGACCCTCTCAGCTGGGATCTTCAGACCCCCCTCTGGGATCTTCAGACCCCCTCTGCTGGAATCTTCCGACCCCCTCTGCTGGGATCTTCAGACCCCCCTCTGCTAGGATATTCAGACCCCCCTCTGGGATCTTCAGACCCCCTCTGCTGGGATCCTCAGACCCTCTCAGCTGGGATCTTCAGATTCACTCTGCTGGGATCTTCAGACCCCCCTCTGCTTGGATCTTCAGACCCCCAATCTGCTGGGATCTTCAGGTCCACTCTGCTGGGCTCTTTAGATCCACTCTGCTGGGATCTTCAGACCCCCTCTGCTGGGATCTTCAGACCTCACTCTGCTGGGATCTTCAGACCCCACTCTGCTGGGATATTCAGACCCCACTCTGCTGGGATCTTCAGACTCCCTCTGCTGGGATCTTCAGGACCCCCTCTGCTGGGATCTTCAGACCCCCTTTGCTGGGATCTTCAGACCCCCCTCTGCTGGAATCTTCAGACCCCCCTCTGCTGGAATCTTCAGACCCCCCTCTGCTGGAATCTTCAGACCCCCCTCTGCTGGAATCTTCAGACCCCCTCTGCTGGAATCTTCAGACCCCCCTCTGCTGGGATCTTCAGACCCCCTCTGCTGGGATCTTCAGACCCCTCTCTGCTGGGATCTTCAGACCCCCTCTGCTGGGATCTTCAGACCCCCCATCTGCTGGGATCTCCAGACCCCCTCTGCTGGGATCTTCAGATTCACTCTGCTGGGATCTTCAGACCCCCCTCTGCTGGGATCTTCAGATCCACTCTCCTGGATCTTCAGATCCACTCTGCTGGGATCTTCAGATCCACTCTGCTGGGATCTTCAAGGCTCCCCTCTGCTGGGATCTTCAGACCCCCCTCTGCTGGGATCTTTGACCCCCTCTGCTGGGATCTTCATACCCCCTCTGCTGGGATCTTCAGACCCCCTCTGCTGGGATCTTCAGATCCACTCTGCTGGGATCTTCAAGGCTCCCCTCTGCTGGGATCTTCAGACCCCCCTCTGCTGGGATCTTCGACCCCCCTCTGCTGGGATCTTCAGCCCCCCTCTGCTGGGATCTTCAGCCCCCCTCTGCTGGGATCTTCAGACCCCCTCTGCTGGGATCTTCAGATCCACTCTGCTGGGATCTTCAGATCCACTCTGCTGGGATCTTCAGATCTACTCTGCTGGGATCTTCATTCCCTCTGCTGGGATCTTCACACTCCCCTCTGCTGGGATCTTCAGGCCCAATCTGCTGGGATCTTTAGATCCCTCTCTGCTGGGATCTTCAGGACCCCCTCTGCTGGATCTTCAGATCCCCCCTCTGCTGGGATCTTCAGATCCCCCTCTGCTGGGATCTTCAGATCCCCCCTCTGCTGGGATCTTCAGATCCCCACTCTGCTGGGATCTTCAGATCCCCACTCTGCTGGGATCTTCAGATCCCCCCTCTGCTGGGATCTTCAGATCCCCCCTCTGCTGGGATCTTCAGATCCCCCCTCTGCTGGATCTTCAGACCCCCTCTGCTGGGATCTTCAGACCCCCTCTGCTGGGATCTTCAGACCCCTCTGCTGGGATCTTCAGACCCCCTCTGCTGGGATCTTCAGACCCCCTCTGCTACGATATTCAGACCCCCCTCTGGGATCTTCAGACCCCCTGCTGGGATCCTCAGGACCCTCTCAGCTGAGATCTTCAGGACCCTCTCAGCTGGGATCTTCAGACCCCCCTCTGGGATCTTCAGACCCCCCTCTGCTGGAATCTTCAGACTCCCTCTGCTGGGATCTTCAGACCCCCCCTCTGCTAGGATATTCAGACCCCCCTCTGGGATCTTCAGACCCCCTCTGCTGGGATCCTCAGGACCCTCTCTGCTGGGATCTTCAGATCCCCTCTGCTGGGATCTTCAGATCCCCTCTGCTGGGATCTTCAGATCCCCTCTGCTGGGATCTTCAGATCCCCTCTGCTGGGATCTTCAGGACCCCTCTGCTGGGATCTTCAGACCCCCTCTGCTGGGATCTTCAGACCCCCCTCTGCTGGGATCTTCAGACCCTCTCTGCTGGGATCTTCAGACCCCCTCTGCTGGGATCTTCAGACCCCCCCCCTCTGCTGGGATCTTCAGACCCCCCTCTGCTGGGATCTTCAGACCCCCTCTGTTAGGATCTTCAGACCCCCTCTCCTGGGATCTTCAGGACCCATCTATGCTGGGATCTTCAGACCTCCGTCTCTGCTGGGATCTCCAGACCCCCTCTGCTGGGATCTTCAGATACACTCTGCTGGGATCTTCAGACCCCCCTCTGCTGGGATCTTCAGACCCCCCTCTGCTGGGATCTTCAGACCCCTCTCTGCTGGGATCTTCAAACCCCCCTCTGCTGGGATCTTCAGACCCCCCTCTGCTGGGATCTTCAGATCCACTCTCCTGGGATCCTCAGATCCACTCTGCTGGGATCTTCAGATCCACTCTGCTGGGATCTTCAGACCCCCTCTGCTGGGATCTTCAGATCCACTCTGCTGGGATCTTCAGACCCTCCTCTGCTGGGATCTTCAGATCCACTCTGCTGGGATCTTCAGATCCACTCTGCTGGGATCTTCAGATCCACTCTGCTGGGATCTTCAGACCCATATCTGCTGGGATCTTCAGACCCCCCTCTGCTGGGATCTTCAGACCCCCTCTGCTGGGATCTTCAGACCCCCTCTGCTGGGATCTTCAGATCCACTTTGCTGGGATCTTCAGATCCCCATTGCTGGGATCTTCAGACCCACCTCTGCTGGGATCTTCAGACCACCTCTGCTAGGATCTTCAGACCCTCTTTGCTGGATCTTCAGACCCTTCTGCTGGATCTTCAGACCCCCTCTGCTGGGATCTTCAGACCAGCATTGTTAGTGAAAACCTTGAAGATATCCATTTACTCATTAAAGCATGTGGGGCCTTTGTTATAAGCCATCATATTAGCGGTCTCCAGCGTGCGATAGTGAGATACTACAGCAGAGATGGCACTATCTCCCTCCTCACCACTTGCTTGGTACAAGTGACAGGATGAACAACCCAGCGGGTTTTCTTCCTATTGGGAGTGTTGTATATGCTGCTATGGCGGTGTGTCCACTCACAAGATGAGTGCGCTGCCCAATACTGTCACTATGGTGTGTGTTCACTCACATGAGTGACGCTGCCCATAAACTCGCCCTCGGGCCAGAATTGATAAAAATTTAAAATTTGCTCAGGCTCCGCCACGAACCAAGACGTCATTTACTCTCGTGTGTGAGAGTAGGGTTATGTATTTACTAGAGGAGGTATACGGGCTCACCATAGCCGTGCTACTTGGAACTTTTTGTTCCAAGTAGCGAATCTTTAACAACAACAAATAGAGGAGGTACCCGGTTGTTCCCGGGTCTCTTCCCCCCCCCCCTCGCCGCCTCTGCTATCTTTTCCAATCTTGCTCTTCTCTCCCGATCTTCCTCCTCTTCTCCTCTCTTCCCTTCCTTCATCTCTCTTCCCCACATCTCTCTTAGAAAATTTAATCTGTATTACAAAACCCTCCAAAAAATCTCTGGCTTCGGGGAACACATCACCCATTTCAGACCATGAAAATCGCAGGGGATTGGTTATATAGATGGCGATATTTCTTAAAGTTTGGCACTGGGCCGACCCTAACTGGCCTTTGACATTCCCATACCCACCAGATACACTCTTTTTATAGATTTAGATTTGTGACAATAGTTAGCATTGCACGAGATGTGCACATGTGCACGAGATCTCGTGCACTAATAAACACCTGTTCTCGTGCACTAATAAACACCTCTCGGGCATTAATAAACACGTGCACTCATGCACTCATAATCACGTGTGCTCGTGCATTAGTAAATGTATGCTTTCGTGCAAGACTAAATGTTTACATATTGGCCATTCAGGATTTGTCTGACATGTATCCTCAACTATTTTAATCTTACTCGTGTTAATGTGACCACTGACAGCGACAGAATCAACACTGGGTTTAGTTATATTAAGAAAAGCTATTCATGCATAAGCTAAAAAAGTATTATATTTATATTTGACTTCAACGTCGTTCAGTCTCAGTGTTTACTGGCTGATGTGTTAAGAATGTAGTCTAACAATGGTAGACTCCATTAACTGCCCACACCACCACCACCACCTCCTCCACACAACCATCTGGCTGGCTGTGTGGGTCAGGGTAACGCTCTCTCATAACTGATTCACAGCAACGTTGTAATTGATCACTTCATAGTATCTTTCTTAGTTTGGCGCTCACCACCTCCTATTTCCAGTTTTTCCTTATATGTATGTGTATATATATATATATATATATATATA